>MPUH01000527.1:0-47912 GCA_001970955.1 Stentor coeruleus
AAAAATCTTATCATTATAAAATGCTTGAGAAAGCATGGCCTGGTAAAAACGCGTTTTGGTGCAACGGTAGATTCTTAAAAGGAGCAGAATTTTATAAAACTATCATAACATCTTCAATACTCATCCTATATTCCACAATTCTCTGTGCATTCCCTTCAAAATATTTTTATTCCAAAATCAATTTCACACCTTTAATCCTAACAATTTTCCTAACTATCCTTTGCTGTATCTTTCTCTTTATTACCTCAACAAAAGATCCAGGTTATATCCCAAAACAAATATTTCCATATGCTCCAAAACATAATAAACATCTAAATGAAAGTCTTTCAAATATAAAACCCTTAAATTTGATTATTAATTCCAATATAATCAAAGTTAAATTCTGTAGAACATGTATGATTTATAGACCTCCAAGATGTTCTCATTGTTCAATATGTGATTTATGTATAGAAGGATTTGATCATCATTGTCCATGGATAGGGAATTGTATAGGTAAAAGAAACTATGGGTATTTCTTTTTACTTTTAATAATGGCAAATTTATTAGAAGTTGTTATTATATGTATTTGTCATGTAAGTAAGAAAACAGGGGGTTTTGAGTATGAAGAAGTTATTTCAATTGTCATGGCGGCTTTTGGGATTTTAGCTTTGATTTTTTTGTTACCATTATTAGGGTTTCATGCTTATTTGTTTGAAATTGGAATGACTACACATGAGTATGTTAAGGATATTTGGGGTTTAACAATTTTTAACCCGTTTAATAAGGGGAGTTTTTTAAGAAATTTAAAGCTGAAATACCAAGATATTAGGACTGCTTCACAGTATAATGTTAGGGAAAAGATTTTAGAGTATGAAGAAGATGTTAATGCTAATGTGGTGCATAGGAAGGTTGTTGTCAATCAGATTTCTCATGGTTTATCTCATACATTTGAAGATGTTTCTAATGCTGTTGTTATTAAAGCTCAAGAAGTTATAGCGGCTTAGTTTTTTGTATGAGTTAATAAATAATTAATCTTTGTATTTTAGATAATATTTATATTAATTTAAAGTAATTTTAGTATAAAGCACTTTGGTTAAGAAACTATCTTAAAGTAAGATAAAAGAACATAAAGCTGAGACAAATGAAAAGAAAATATTAGATATAGTGGATTGAAAGTTTGAGATATATATAACTGAATAATATCGATAATAATGTAAATAATAACGTAAACTTGAAACTTGAAATTTATAAACTATATAGCCTTTAACTAGCCTAAATAGGCATAGACTATCAAAAATAATTATAAATTTATATAGGACTATATCAAAATTTATAAAATTAGATAGGACTGTATCAAAATTTCACATTTAAATTGATCATGAACATATAATAATTATATCTAGACTTCTATAAGCCAGACCTAGCATCATATTCATAAAACATTAATGTATTTTCAATATCAAGTTTATATAAATTTTAAATAGTATACTACTCATTAAATCTGTTTAAGACATAAAATATTATAATAATCATCATCATGGAAATAATCCAAACAGACACAGATGATTTGACAGGTATGGAAAAATACCACTCAAAATTGGTGATTTATGGCAAAGTTTCTAAGGATGCACATGAAACAGTTGAAACTAATAGTAATTCAGCATCCATAAGACCAAGAGGACGAAAAAAAACCTTATCAGTCGAAGCAGATGTTATAGAAAATGTTATAAATGATAAACTGCAAAATCTTCTTGGTCGAAGCTTTGATAAATCAATTATTTTAAAAAAATACAACAAATTTAGTAGGCTTACAATCAAAGAAACTTCTCTTTTAAAAGTTATTATAGATCTTATAATGGGATTGGCTACTTATTATTCAGTTATTACAAGTTTAATATATTTGGGTTATGAAGGGCCTGGAGATGATCAATACAAATTTGATATTTTTATATGGATTTTATTTATAATTGATTTTATCCTCAGCTTTTTAGTAGAATATAAAGATTTAAACAAAATCTCTGTGCGAAATTTTAAGATGATCGCAAAACATTATGCAATAACATGGATGATATTTGACATAGCATCTTTACTTCCATTAAACTTGGCTGGCTACCCAGATGCCGAATATTTCCTTCGACTTTTTCGTATTCTAAAGCTCAAAAGACTATTCCAAATAATAAGCAAATCTAAAATTAATAATTTTGTTCAGCACTGCCTAAAAAAAGAAGATACAAAAAAGCTCAGAACTATGAAAATTTTAGTATCTTATATTTGGAATCTCATTGTCCAAATAATTTTTATGCTAATAATCTCTTTTTCAATATCCTGTCTTTGGTCATACTTCGCTAAAACAATTAGATGGAAGGAAAATGAAAATGACAATTTTTACTATCATTTTAATCTTAATGAAAATAGTGTTGGAGAAAAAGTTATAAAATTTTGGTATTTCATTTTTACTACACTTATGACTGTTGGCTATGGGGATTTTTATGCTACAAACAAATTTGAAATGGGATTTTGTATTTTATTACTTATAATCGGCCCATCATGGTATGCTTATGCAATGGGAAAATCTATTGAGACTATAAAAAAATTAGAAGATGTAGAAAATGTTGCTGAATTAAATACAGAAGTTGATAATTTTTTAGCTGTTATTGATTATCATTATAAAGAAATACCTATTAAACTAAAAGAACAAATCATGAATCATTTTGAATTTTATTTTCAGAATGATAGAGCTGGTCCTTTAGCAGAAAAGTATTGGAGGTATGAAGATAAAAAAGAACTTGAGATTTTTCATAATAAATTTTTAGCTGAAATGCCAAAAGCTGAAAGTTTCAAGTTGTTAGATATTTTGTTTGCTGAAACATTTAATAAATTCCGTGTTTTTTTTGGAAGAAACGATGATTTTAGGTTTTATCTATGCCTTCATATACAACCACGTCTATATAAGTCTAAAGAGATTATTTTTAATATAGAAAGCCATCCAAAGGAAGTCTTGTTTCTTGAAAAAGGTGAAGTTTGTTGTGGAAGGTATATAAATAATATATTTCATGAATTTTATAAATACAAAGATCATTGTTCAATTATTGCTGACTTTTATGTTATTAATAAAGCCAAACCTTTAGGAATATATATAGCAGGAAATTTTGCATCTGGCTTTTCTATAAAAGGTTCTATTATAAGATATGTGCTAAATATGTTTCCTATTAGAAAACGGAAATTTATGAATTTTTCTATGAAAAAAGCATCTTTAGTTGAGAGATCTATTAATGAAGGATTAGGGAATTTAAATGAAGAAGAAAAGAATAATAATGATGATGAGAAACAAAAGTTGATGAATAGAAAATCTGTCTCTACTCGGAATTTAGGAGGTATTAAAAAGAAAAGTAAACATGGGAAAAAAGAATCTTTTCAAGATTCTGAATTTAGAGAACTTAACAAGCAAATTCAACAGTTTAAAAGAACTAATTTATTTTTGGCCCAGAATATTAAAGATTCATTTTTAAATTTAGCTAAATGCATACCTGAAGACTTTATTAAAAAGGCTGATGATGATTAAAATCAAGGTACTCAATAAACTAAGGTATTTAAATAGATAAGATAATATAATCTAAATTAATATATTATCTATTTTCATTAACAAGGGCTGGAAGCGATAGTTCCTAACTAATACTAATACTAATCTATTTTGATATCCATAAATTATTATCTAAATCCTATATCACTTTAAATAATTCTTATCTAATCTATAAAATTCTTAAATAACTCAAATGTTTTAAAATATCAATTTGAATATTCAATCCTTAAACTTCATTCTCTCTCCTTTCATCAAAATCCTAATTTCTATATCTAATTCTTAAGCAATAGAAAGTTTTAATGCAAGTGTTAACAGCAGAATTAATCTAATAAACCCAAAAATCCTTTCAAATCCAATCGACTTCCCATAATAACAAAATATCATCAAGCATATCAAATATCTTATTAAAATATTAGGGACTAGAAAGGATATGGAAAGATTTAAAGAAAATCATAAAGTTCTTTCGCTTTTTATGTTAGAACTTTAATGAAAAAACGTTTAAGTCATTATAATCTTAGGAAAATAACTGAAGAAATCATGAGGCTAATTAAATTTTTTTAGAAAATACAATGAATAGCATTAAAGAAAAAGTAAAAGTTTATAAGCTTAGCAAAGGTATTTGGATAAAATTATACAGTGAGGAAAGAAGAGTTCGTCCCATTTGATATTTTTACATTTAAAGGAAAATATTATTTGGCTAAGATTTCTGAGTACTCTACAATTTTACAAAATATTTATCTTCACCTTTTATATTCTATACTTATTGCTATCTTTAATGAAAATAAGGTAAAACCATATTTTTGATATAGTTTACTTATCAGAATAATCAAATTAAATCCTAATAACTTAAACTAATTATTCATCTATTGAAATCGGAGTAATTCTATATACTTTCACTGAATGTTTTTGCAAGCCAGTTATATGTATAACATTTGCTGTCTGTACTTCTTTAGTCCATAAATCTTTTATTGTTGCTTGCCCCGATATCCCAATTTTAATAAGATCTAAAGTATATGTCATGTTATAAGTTCCCCAATTTGTCACACTAACAGCTTTATCTCCTCCATCTAGAGGGACAACAAAAACATTAGCTTGAACTCCAGAAATATAGTTTATATACTCACAACCATTAATACATTCAGCTTGAGTACCAAGTGGATCTTGATTAATTGCAATAATATCAGCATTGCTCAATATTGAAAGAGTACTCTGACTAATCGATCCCATATCACAACCTATAATAAGTGGTGCTTTAACCATAGCCCAAAGTGAGAAATGTGTCACATATTCATTAAAAGTCATTCCACCATTACCAACTTCCAACATATCAGGGTCATTCCACCCTCCTGGTCCAGCATATTTTCCATGTCTTGAATTCATATAAAAATTAAGCATCATGCTTGACCAATGATCACTAATATCAGGTGTTGTTCTCCAGCTATTTCCCGTATTATTTCCCCATATCCAAGGGTTTTCTTGTCCCCAATTGCAAATTGAATAAAAAATTTCTCTTTTAGTAGCATTAAGAGCATCTCTCATCGGAGGATATCTTTGCAAAGCAGGTAAATTCTGATTAAAACAATTATCATATTTCAAATAATCAACATTCCAAGAAGCAAAACTATTTGCATCAGTAACCTCATGACCCAAAGATCCTGGATATCCTTGACATGTTTCTGTTCCAGCATCTGAATATATCCCAAGTTTAAGTCCTAGATTGTGTAAATAACTAGCAAGACCTGTAATACCATTTGGGAATTTTATTGGATCAGGGACTATTTGACCTTCAGCATCTCTAGATTTTAAAGACCAGCAATCATCGATATTTACATAAATGTAGCCAAGTTTACTAAGACCTGTTTGGATAAGCTGATTACCTGTTGTTTGGAACACGGTTTCATTAATGTTGCAACCAAAATGATTCCAAGAATTCCATCCCATTTGAGGAGTAAGGCCTAGACCGTTGTTTAAAGATAGGGCTGGAGAGAAAAACAAACAAAGCAAAAGCGACATTTTTTAATTAAGGTCTTTGTGGTTGAGATAAGAGATTAATTATTAAGGTATATTGGATATATTAGAAAATTTAGATTGGAAGATAGGGAAAAAATAAAAGGAGGATGATTGGAGATTAAATATTATGAGGAAATAGGATTGTGGTAAAAAAGGAGAGAAAGGTGTGAGTTTTTTTATATGGTTTTGAAGTAAGGTGTTTGTTGTGAGATTTAGTGTTGTTATGAGATTAAGTGTTTTTATGAGATTTATGAAATTATTGTATTGATTTTTTTTAAGTCAGCGATTATTTGATTTAGTTCTGTTGAGTGGGTTTAGTTTGGTTTACTTTATATAAAAATTTTATATAATTTATCTCTTGCTCAAATTTTAAGTTTTGTGTGATTCTATTTGATTATTTAGCTTTGATGCACGTTTTTAATTGTTTCTGTGCTTTGATGTTTGGAATTACCTTCATTAATGTCATAATTCCTAAAGTGATTTTTAGTGATAATAAAAGACCTAGATTTCATATCAAACATTGGTTTCTTATTAGTCTAACTGTGATTTTATTCCTGATTTCACTGTCAAAACTCTTATATTTTATTTCTAAGAAAGATTTTTTATTTTCAAAAGTAATAATTTTCCTATGTGGCTCATCATTAGTGATATCCAAATTTTTATTAAAATTCAAAGCTGGATATATGTTTTTAATGAAATTTCTAAAGTTTTTCGCCAATAATTTTGTTTATAATCACCTAGCTCAAATTAAATTGGGTAAATCTTATTCTAATTGTATAATAGTCCTCATATAAATCTTTTCTTATTTTTCAAAATCTCTATAATATCTCACCTACTACTGATTTTCTAATGAGCTTTAATAGTAATGATTAAGAAAATTATAAGTATAAAGAAATTTATCTTATTCATCTGATATAATTTAAAGCCTTTTAATAAAATTTATTCTTATCCTTAATAACACTTGCTAGCACTTCAATATTATTTCTAATCTCTTTGCTTTGATTTAGAGATTTGTTTTTTCTTAAATATATAATACTTTTATTTAAAATATCCTATAGTAGAGTATCAAATCATATTATTGAATTATACAAAAAGGCTAGTCTATAGTAAATATCTTCAAATTTGGAATTCAGCTTTTAATAACATAAAATTTATAATTAATCAGGCTATAATCAAGACTTAAATTTGATTTCTTACTTTTGCTATATTACCAAATAAACTATCTAAAGCTTATTAAAATCCCCAAGTTTCTCACCTCCTAAAATATGCATATGCAGATGATAAACAACTTGCCCACCATTTGGCCCGTCATTGATTACAAGTCTCCATCCTTCAGCAAGTCCTTCCCTTCTAGCAATTTCTGATGACGCCCAAAGCATATGTCCAAATATAGCCTTATGCTTTTCTTCTGCTACAGACATTCTTGTAAGTCCATCTCTATTCTTTGGAATAAGCAAAATATGAACAGGGGCTTTTGGAGCTATATCTCTAAATGCCATAACAAGATCATCTTCATAGACAACTGTAGATGGAATTTCTCTTTTAACAATTTTGTCAAAGATACTATCTTCTCCATCTTTTGGTATATGAGGCGAATTAGATTCAGACATATTTATTATATTCGAATATAATATCTTTACGTTTTTTTCAATATAATATATAATTATTATTTTTATCTATATAAGTATAAAATATATAAGTAAATCATAATAAGGAAAGTTTAAAGTTTAAAATAGGTGATAGTTAAGGTGGTATGGTTTAAACCTCGTCTGATCAAGGTTTGTTTATCCTACGATATCTTTCTTTAGGCAGATTCAGTATATTAAGCCATTTGTTGTCGCTGTTTATGTGACTCTTTACTTGACTGAGGAGGTATTTATTGTTTCTTTTCTAATAAGGAAATAATATTAGTAAATAATACTTTTATGTTTATATAACTAGGGTTTTTTACAAGTTAATATAGGCTATCGAAGAATTCGATAAAACCAGCCGCTAAAAAATATTATAATAATTAGTGAAAAATTTTGGTGACTGGTAACTTAGTGTAAAGATCAGGAAAGAATGAATTAATATAATTGTATTAAACTTTACTTCTATTGGAATACTAATCTAGTTTCTTCCTCTTTTTTTTCTTCTTCATGTTTTATGCTGCATATAGCCAGTTCTAAGTTTCCTTCATAGCTTTCTGAATCCAATCCATCAAGCTCAAATATTGAAGATATAGATGGAAGTAAATCATTAGATTCAATATTTATTTCTGGTTTACAGTAATCTAGAGTTGCAAACATTTCATCCTGAAGATAAAATTTTAATATCATCCATTTGTCATAGCAGTCTAAATTATGTAGTCTTCTCTGGCAACATGAAAAGCCAAACTTTTCATTAAGATCCTCAGGATCAATTTTTGAAAATACAAGTTCAATAAAAATGCAAAAGGACTCTCTAACAGCCTGAGAAGTAAAATATTCTTTACAGAATTTATTGTTAAAGCTATTTTCTGTATCAAGTTTTACTTTAGAATAATCTCGTCTTGCCTTACCATCTGTTAATGGCCCTGATTCTGTCTTTGATACTTCATCAAGTTCAGAAGTATGGTCGGCATAGTGGTCTTGAAAAAATCGGTATATTTGGAGCTGTTTTTTATCTTTACTGTTGATCTTAATAATGCCTTTAGTTGGAAATTTGTTATCTATGATGTTCCTGATCATTTTCTTATGTCCTCTGATTACTTTGCACCTTACGTACTCTTTTTTAGGGTTTGAGTTGTAATCTTTTACAGTAAAGAATTTTTTCATAATCAAAGTTTCAGTTTTTCGTTTCCTAAGATCATTTTTGAAAATGAAAACTCTTTTGTCGAGTTGTTTGTAATGTCCACTCATTTTTATTCCCATTAAGGTATATCAGGCTTAGCATGTATTTTGAACAAGCGAAGAAAAATTATAATTTTGCATAATACATTCAGCTGGTTTAAAAAATAAGAACTAGTTAGATTGATAACGATTGTTTAAATCTTAACTATTGAGTTAAAATTTTTATTTTCAAGGTTCGACCCTTATAGTTTTAAAAGACTGATATGCTTTAAGATTTATCCTGGAATGGTTTAATTTTTGTATTCAGATAATCCATTATTGAAATATACACAAGAGTGCTTTAGGAATGAGCCACTTTGAAGCAGAAAAAAAAATCTATAAAAATACAATTTAGTAAGATATCTAATCCAAGACAATACACAAATAAATGTTTATTTCTTGAATACAGGCAATTATTATTAAAAAAATCATCTTGTGAATCAGTTCAGTCCGCATTATAATAAGCCTTAATTTGCAAGAATTTTTATCGTAGATTAATTACTGAAAAAAAATCAAAAGTAAATAGGTTTCTAAAAGCACTCAAGATTTGCAGTAATGATACTAATAATACTTTGTCTAATTCCAAATCAACTTATATTTATCGTCTTTTATGTTTAACTTTATCTTTCTCATTCTTTGATCATTTAGAATTTTGGTAATCTGAAGATTCTTGGGTAAAATTTCAAGGGGAAATTAAAGCATCAGTTTAATTTCTTAGCGTAAAGAATTTGCTTATTTTAAAAGCTATTATTATAATTTATTAAGATCACTTGAAAAATAAGAAAAGATGCGGACCCTATAAGATACCATTTTTTGAAGAATAAATTATTTTTAAAGCAAAATGGAGTTTGCATTCAAGTTAAAAGCTGTAGTACTTTGACAAATCATTTAGAAAAACGTTGAAAAGTCTTATTGAACAAGAAATTAGGGTGTTCCAAATCCTATATAAACGAGATTAAATCACCAACCTAATCATAAATTTAATGGTTAAACTATTAAAAAAGTTGAGATTAATTTTTTATCGCCCATGATGAGTATTTTAGTAATCTTATAATATTAAAAATAGAGATGCAGGTATTTATTGAAGGATTCGATTCTCAATTTTTTTTAGTGCAAAAATTTGATAGTGATAAAACATATCCTGAAAAAAGGTACTGAAAAAACATAAAAATCATTGAAAATCACTACAAATCACCAAGATATTCAAGATAATTGTTTTGTAATAAATAGTCTAAACTATCAAAAATTTATCTCAAATCTTAAACCTTCATATAAACCTTCTAATAAAAATACTATCTCATTATTCCATCTCTATATTTTCCGAACCTACACCAAACTCTCTAAAACTTAAATTCAGCAATCCCAACAACAACACACATTCCCCTTAAGTAAAATTCATATTTTTACTAAACTAATCAGACTTTTTTTTTTATTATATTATTCATCATATACATCCATTACATATAATTATTATGGGCTACGACATTAACTCATTCTTCGAATTGTTTGATGGCCTGCCCAAGTTTCCTGCAGGTACAGATGGAGATCAGGTTTTCAAGCATTTTATAGACATTGAAGATAAGCGTCTTCCTATAGAAGCATTCATAGGTCTTAAAATCGACTCAATCTTAACGAAAATCTGCGTAAAACAAAAGGATTATATTATTTACTATAACGAATATAAGCGTTTAGTACCAAAAATTCAAGGACTTTTTGATGCTCTTCAATCAAACAAAAACTAGTTAAAAATCATATTTATATAAATATCCGCATATAAATGGCAAATTTTATATGAATTTCCTTTAGTTAAAGCTAATTCCAATTGACTAAAGGAACTGTTGAAGCCATTGCATAAATGGCAGACATTTGAAAAGAACTTTTTACAGCAAAGTTAGGTCCTGTGTAACCATAAACATCCCAACACCCTGCAGGATTATAACTTCCAGGACGAGTTTGAGGGTAGATTATTATAAGATTGTTGCTTTCAGCCCATTCGTTTAACCCACTTTTTTTTATAAAAGCATCACCGATAAGATCATAATACATCATACAACCATGGAAAGCAAAATGCACTGAACATTTTGATCCTTGGCAGCTTGTTGGAATGTAAATCCAACCACGGTTGCTTAAACCAGCTTGCCAAATATCTGTGTAGTCTGATTGATCAAATTGCAAAAGGTTGTTTGGGATTTGTGATGTCTTTGGTTTAAGATTGCTATAGAGTTTGTTTAGAATCGCCCCTGCAGCATCATAACCACAATTGTTGATATATGGACTTCCAAGATACCAGCAGGGGTTGCCATCATTTGAAGTTATCCACGCATGTTGAGCAGTGAAATTAAAAACAGTCGTAGCATTAGCTTGAAAGTTCTCATAAAACTCAAGCATTTTCTCTACAACCGGTTGGGCAATAAGACTATCCAATTTTCCTGAGAATATATAAACATTGCTATTTTTAAGGTTTTCTGTATTATCAATAAGCCCATCAGCAGCATTATTTACAGCAGCTTGTATATTAGAAACAGTATTAATCAAAAATGCATTAACCGAACAGGCAGCAGCCCATCTAGCATAAGATCCCATACTACAATAATAAATATCACCAGAAATAATCCCAGCGCCAATAACACTAGATGAGTAAGCAACATGAACTTGATGTGCAAAAGAAGCTCCTGAACTTATCCCAGATACTGAAAACTGAATACTTACTGCAAGCTTAATAAAAAGAATGAAGTAATTTTTCATTTATAAATACTTTGATTATTTTAATCTAACAAAATACTAAAATTTATTATTCCTATCAAATTTATGAACTGCTTTTGGTTATTCTTCAGCCCAATTTTCATGTGTGATTTATTGATTGGATGGGCTTCTAGAATTAGAGCCACGATCTAAGAAAAACAGGATTTTCTTGTTTAAAGAGTCTAGAATTTTATATTTATATAGGAACTGATTCGCTAACTTTATCCAGAAGGGATTTTTGTGACCTTTGTCAAAAGCTGGAAGAATTTTATTAGAATATACAAGATTTTATGCTAATACTTCATGATAATCCTCAGGAGGTTTATATAAAGATTCATAAACAATTTCTGGAATCCTATTATCTTCTTTGACGATTAAAGCTTAGGTAAAACAGAACCTTAGCAACTTGGAATTGCTCAGAACTAATTTTAATCTACTTGCCATCTGGGAGTTTATAGCTCATTTTTTAAGCTGTAGTATTTTGATATAAGCGTATTTCTTCTCTTAGTTCCTTTGCTAAATAGCAAAAATTTTCTTTTATTTCTCTAACTTGGTCTATATCAAAACTTGTAAAAAGCTGATACCCTTTAAGAATATTGATTTTCTTTCAGGGTCGAAGTTCAACTAAATAACTTCTTCTCTACTAATATACCTATATGCCATATCTTAGACATAACTTCCTAGTTTATAAATATTCCATGCTATACAGGTTGTAGGTCTAAATTCTATAGCATATCTCTAATATCTTGATTAAAGCAGTCTTTCTATTTTATTATTTTATCCAATTCCCCATGATAATACTCAAAAATTTTAAATCTCTGTTTTGATCTTCCAAGAATATTAGATATAATTTATTCAAGATAAATACTATACAATCAACTTATCTTTAAAAATCTAGTATCAATGTTACATACTATAACCATTTTAGAATACCTATTATCAGATTTTTATAAGAGAATTAACTAGTTATTTTGATTATTATAGAAAGTATTAAGTTTCTTTGTAAGTTTATCAATTTTTGTAGATCTTTTTGGGATTTTAAAAGAAGCGATTCAAGTTCATTAAGATTATAAACTAGAGTTGCTTTTTGGTTTTGCAATGCCTGTAATTCTGATTGATATATAATTTCTGAGTTTAATGACTCGAATTTTGTATAGAAATGGTTTGAAGTTATTTTTTCTTCTGAGAGAAGTTTTAGAGCTAAGTTGTATTCTTTAGTGATTTGATCATGTTCTATCTATGTTATTAATTACATATAAAGTTCTCATTTCTTTAGCTAATTCTGAGTTTTCAATTTGAATATATGAACAATTTTTTTTTTCAGTTTTTATGCTTTCTTCAAGTTTGTCTATATATTGTATAGGGTTGAATTTATCTTTGTTTTTAATAGAATCAGATTTATTCTTTAAAGATTCATTGTTAATTTGTCCTGAACTTTGTGAAGAATGATTGAAGTTATTTTTTGAAATTTTATTATTGGCAAAGTTTTCAGGTTTTAATTGACTATCTTTAAGCTTATTTTCTAAATCGTCTTTTCGCTGTTTGAGTTCTTTAATTTTAATGTTTTTAGACTCGAGTGTGTCTTGAAGTGATTTTAATGTTTCAATATAACTATGTTTTTCTAATTCTTCAAGATGATTTTTTAGTTT
Organism: Stentor coeruleus; assembly: GCA_001970955.1. NCBI lineage: Eukaryota > Ciliophora > Heterotrichea > Heterotrichida > Stentoridae > Stentor > Stentor coeruleus. Next base: position 12,810 of record MPUH01000527.1, read on the forward strand.
ATCGTTGTCTTCTTCAAGTCTTTTCTTTTTCTCGATTTTTTGATTTAACTTTTCAAATTCTATTTCAGAAGTGGATGATTTTTTTTGTTCTTCAACAGTAACTATAATAGTAATATCTTGTTGGGGAATAGCTATAGAATCATTTTTTTTTTTAAAACAAGGACAAAGGCATGAGAAAGTTTTATTATGATAAGAATTTCCCATTTATTTATAGAGAATGCATATGATGAAATATAAAGAAATGCACTTTTTTATTGCTTATAGAAAAAAAAATTAAAATTAGTTTGTGAGTGGATTAGTTTAGATTTTGTAGTTATGTTTTAGTAAAGCAACTTCTGAACTCATTAATTTTTATAAGGATAATTATTAGATTATTGTTCATCTTATTGGAATATTTAAGATATTTTTAGATAGGCTTAGTTTTTTTTTATATGAATTCTTTGGATATAGTTTTTAATTAGCAAATCGATTTTTTATTTGTTTCATAATCTAAGAATTTGATTTCTTTAAATTGATGACTATGTAACACTAAATTTTATAATAAGTTTATCTTCCTGCTTTTTACTTGAATTTATAAGAAATTCTCTGGAGAAATATTTTTGGCTTCTAAAAATAATAAAAATGCTTAAATCCTACATAGGAAAATATATAAATGGAAGCAAGGAGAGCTCAGGAAATGCCAAGCTTGCTTGATAACTTGACACCTGAAGAAAGGAAAACTCTCGACCAATTCCGAGAAGCAGTTCCAGTTAAAGCTCATGATCATGTTTTAGCTAGATTTCTAAGAGCTAGAAAATTTGTTTTTGAGAAATCCCTTGAAATGTATAACAACTACTTAAAATGGAGAATAGATCAAAGAGTTGACGAAGTTGCCTCATACGACTTTCCTGAGTTCCAAACCGTAAAATCTATTTATCCTCATGGCTTCCATAAAACTGATCGTCTAGGTCGTTCAATATACATAGAGCGACTAGGTAATTTAGACATAAACCATCTTTTTTCTATAACAACAGATGAAAGAATGATCCGTTATTACATAAGAGAATATGAAAGTATGATAAAACTTCGTATTCCAGCATGTTCAATTGCAGCAGGTTGTCTTATTGAACAAACATTTACAATCTTAGATCTTGGTGGATCATCAACAAAACTCATGAAAAAAAATGTTTATAACTTTGTTAAATTAGCCTCTGGGATGGCTCAAGACTTTTATCCAGAAATTTTAGGGAAAATGTTTATAATAAACACTCCAATGCTTTTTAGTGTAGCTTGGAAGATTATAAAACCATGGCTTGATGAAAGAACACAGAAAAAAATATCGACTGAAGGAAGTAAATATCAGGTAAAATTGTTAGAATATGTTGCCCCTGAAAATTTACCTGATTTCTTTGGTGGAACTTGTAGGTGTGAAGAAGGGTGTTTGATGAGTGATGCAGGGCCTTGGAAAGATCCTGAGATACTTAGGAGACTTCAGGAAGCTGATATACAGATTTAGTTAGTTTATTATTTGATAGTAAAAAAATATGATAAACTTTTTGTGGGAAAGTTGATGTTTATGATATTTTGTATGAAGACCAGATAAATTTATATTTTAAATATTCTTATTTTGTAGTTTGATTATGAAGAGACTATTGATATCATTTTACTTAAAGGATATTTGGTTGTTTAATAGTTAAATAAAAAAATTTAGGTTTATTGTTAGTTAGAATTCTATAAATAGTCTTATAGAATTTTGGAATTTTGTTTAAAAAGTTGATGATTTGTGCTAGTTTAGGTTGATAGAATATAAGATTTTTTTATTTTGGAAATAGAGGCATATTAACTATTTTATGGTTAAGGCTATATTTGTAATGATTCCATTCTTGATACAGTTTTTTCTTCTTCAACTTCACGTAGATAGTCTGTAGCTTTACAGCATTTTTTGTAAATCCGTTCTGAACCACACCAGCATTTGTCTTTATTATTAGGAAGTTTGCTTGGCCTTTTCCCATAGCCAGTATTTTTTTTCTGTTCTACTTTCTTTTTCTCCTCATTTCTTAATCCACTTTTCCTTCTCTCATCACTTTTCTGTGCCTCATTCTCAGCTTTTTTTACTTCAGATAATATTTTTCCAGTGTCTTCAAGTAATTCCTCAAAATCCGGAGGATTTTGATAAAACTTTTTCATAACTGGTATCAAACTTTCAATCTTTCCTTCATTAATAGTATCAACAAAAAACTCAGCACATGTCCTCCATCTGATTTCTAAATCTCCTTCATTTTCTTCTACAGCTTCTAATTGTTCAGGTATAATAATAGGTTCACAATCTCCTAAATTTCCTCTTAATCTGACACTATTGTAATGATCTCCATCATGATAAGATAAATGTATCGATCTTTCTCTATCAAAATTAGTAATTTCCCATATAGGCTCTCCAAGTCTATGGATTTTTATATTAACATTTAATACAAGGCTAAGTGCTTGAAGTTCCATATTACCTCCCCATGTTCCTAATTTACTCATTCGTTTTAGATAGTCATTGAAAGGTTCATCATCTTCAACAAATGGTGAAAAATCATCTATATTGTTTCGCATATAATCTACAGCTAAAACACGATATTCTCCATGTAAACTCTCATTTCCTGTTATTTGATCACTTATTGCCCGAAATAAACAATTTCCATCACCACTTATTTCTTTTATGTCCAGACCGAATTTATTTAGCTGCTGTTTCAGTTTAAATTTTTCTGTTTTCCACTGCTGGTCGTTAAAACGTCTTCCTCCACGTTCGCGACGGTTATTGTTTNGTTTCAGTTTAAATTTTTCTGTTTTCCACTGCTGGTCGTTAAAACGTCTTCCTCCACGTTCGCGACGGTTATTGTTTCGCTCTTTTTTATTTGGCTTGTGTTTTTCTCTATACTTTTTACCCATGATTAATTAAGATAATATTAAAAGTCTTTCAAATCTACAACAATTTTATGAAACCATATCAACTCCTACAATCAGCCCAAGACATTTAATATTTAAAGACTTTAGATTAAAAAAATTACTCCTATTACTTACATATAATTTGGGCATTGCAACTATTCATCACGAATCTTAAATATACACGGACATAGCCAATGTTTCCATGTTTTCTTATTCACAACAACATCATATTTGCTCACATCTAAAGTTTCCTCTTTTGCTTCAATTTCATCATTTACAATATACATTTTATGTGAGTCTCCTTTTGTAGTTACATGATTTCCACAAGTAGTCATTTCAACACAATCATATAAATGTGATATCACAGTTTCTTCTATTTGCTCTTCTTCAGGCTGTTTTATCGATATTCCACTTTCACTTTGCAAAGTCTCTCTAATATGTTCATCTCTTTGTTCTTCTAAAACAGTCAAAGGGATGAGTTGGGTGTTAACCTCACTCTCTAAATTACCTAAAGAAATATTGATTTGAGTATCACAAGAAATTTCGATTTTTTCTTCAACTTCAGTTAAGAAATCAGGTTTTTGGTAGGTTGACGATAAGTTTTTAAGTTTTTCTTTGATACTATCCATGGTTTTTATAAAAGCTAGGGTTGATTGGTTAGTTGAAAGGGTTTTGTTAGAGTAATCAAGATATTCTGTTGTATTTTCTAATTTTTTTGAATTATCTTTAATGCTTGTAGGGGAGTTTAAAGTCCCTTCTAAAGAATATTCTCTTTGCGCTAAGGTTATAAGGCTGTAGAGTTCATTAAAAAGCTTTTCTTTTAAATATTTTTTTTTCAATTGACTAGTGTTGTATTGTTCATGAGAATTATGAAGGTTTTGCAATTCAGCTGACCAGGTAATTTTAGAGTCTTGGAGCTGATTTTCCAAGTCTTTTAATTGTCTTTTTAGCATTAATGACTTTAATACTTGTCTTGATTTTGCTAAGTCAATTGCTTTTCGAAGCTCTAAAGACTTTTGTTTGGAGAGTTCTTTTTCTTGTTCAAGTTGTTGTCTGACTTTAGAAAGCTGAATATGTCTTACTTTAGATTTAAGGTCTTTAACTTCTTTTGATTCCATTATGTATTTGATCTTAGACTTTAAAAGAAAATTTATTCATATTCAGACAAATCAATTATCAAAAAACCCTAAACCCTTATAATGATGTATATCCACTAATAATTAACTTAAATAAGACCTTTATGATACTCTATAAATACTTCACGTAAAGCTTCTTTCACATCAGGTTCTTTAGCGATAACCAACTCACAAAGAGTTAAAAATAATTCCTGTAAATGACCTTTCTTACCTTTTCCTTCAACAACTCCTTCAGGTATCTCCAACTTCGCGAGCATCTGTAAAATCTTAACCAATTCAACCTCTTTATTTTTCTGCAAAGGCATAATCCCCATCATTTTTTCCTCATTAACAAATTTAATAAGTACTTCTTTACATCTTTTAATAAGCACAGGGGCAGTCCTTTTTGCTACTTTTAAATGCACTGGGTCTTCAGCAACTGATTTTTTTTCCTCTTCTTCTTGAGTTGGCTGTCTAAGTTTAGAAAGTTCGAAAAGCCCAGTAAGACAAGTAGAAGAAAATGATTCTTTTTCGGTACTGTCAATGCTAAAATGCTGTGAATAATAATTTTCGCACCCATTATCAAGTAAAGATATCAATCTCCATTGTATATTAGACTGCATGTTCATTGAAGTTGGGATTAAGTGTTCTTTAACGAATCCAATAATTTTTATATCAAGACTTTCACTTGTTCTCATCATATCTTCTAAATCTCTTTTTCCTAAAGAATTTAAAGTTTTTTCATCGGGTAAAATGATTTGTTCTAAGACTTGAAGCATTTTATCCCAACAGTTTAGCTTCATTATATAAGGCAAGAGTTTCAAAAATGATTCTTCTGCTGTATAATAGAGAGGTTCTGCACCTTTACATGTAACATTCATAAGAAGTAAAGCTTCACTATTAAACCTTAATGTTAATAAAGGTTGATATGCGTTTAATAATTCACTTATAACTGTGGCAAAACATGTTGGCTCTAAATCTGATATTTCTTCTAGACCTTGAAGTGCTCGGCGGCATAAAGCATCAGAATGTGAATCTTGAGTATCATATTGGCAGAATTTTAATAAAAACCTAAGATAAGAGCTTAAATGGACTTTATTTTTCATCAAATATCCTGAAAGTTTTTCTAGGAAATCAAAAACTTCTTTTTGTTCTCGTAATAATTTGCAGTTCGGCAATGTTGCTTCTAGCTTCGTAGCTTCAAGTAATGCATTTAATAACAGATAAAGACTATGTAAGCATTTATCTTGATAAGGTTCAGTATAATCAGAAGAGTAAATCAGATTTAAATCTTCTATAATTATAAGTACAAGTTTATGTGGGATATTCACATTTGAAACTTGTAAACGGTTGCATAAAGTTGTAAAAATTTCCCAAGATGAGTTCCATTTGACGAAAAATAAAGCATTAACTTTTGGGCAACTAATAAGCTCTTTGACTGCTTTTAATACTGCTGTTATAATATTAGTCGTGCCAGTATGAAGACCTTCTTTAAGACGTAATATTAACAGATCCCAATGTTTTTTTACAGTTACAGTGTTTAAAACATTTTCATCAGCTTTTTCAAGGTTTGACAGATAAGTTCGAAAAAGCTTGCCGAGGTTTTGAGTAAAAATATGATAAGTCTCTTCCCATTGTTTTTCTAATGTATCCCTTGAATCTTTCATAATAGTTTTTTCTTCTTTAGGTAACTCGATTTTCCCTGCAAACTTTGGAGTTTCACTAACAAGAGGATGAGCTAAATCCGTTGGTATTGAAATCTGCAGATTCTTTTTCCCCATTTTCCTTGGAGCTTCATAAGATTCTGCTTGAACAAAAGCTGCAGCTTCAATAATCGGAACTTCTTGAATTAAAGTTGCGTATTTGAAATATGTTGAAGATATTCTTTGTAATAAAGATAAAATAACATTATCCATAATTTTTTTCCATATAGCTTGAGATAATATAGCCCCATGTGTAGAAAGCGCAACATGTAAAGAATTTAAAGCTGAATGTCTAATTTCAGGTCTAGAATCCAGTCCTAATTCTTTAAGTTTTTCTAAAATAAGCCACCATTTTTCTTCTTCATCTTTGCCAATACGTCCTAAATAATCAGCAAGATTCCAATACATGCCAACAGCAGAAACGCTTTGACTTGAATTTTTAGCTGATACAAATTTATAAATAAGATCAACAAGTTTTGCAAGACAATTAAGTAAATCTTCATTTTGTAAAAACTCGTTTATTATCAAATGTAAGCATTTAAACCCAATATCTGAATGAGAATTAAGGTCAATTTCATATAAAATCGATAAGAGCATAGTCCATCCTGAAGTGTCAAGTTGACTTCCACAGTTTTGTATTATAGAATATATACCTTTATAAGCTTCTGGTTCTTGTTGATTAGCTAAATCGTGTAAACTTGCAAATAAAGTTTTCTGCCAGAATTTCCATTTGCTAGGGGTATCAGGGTTTATATTAGGTGGGTAGTCAATAAAATACTTGAAAACTTTTATTAAAAGTTTTGTTAAGCTTCCAATACCGACCTGGCGGATTTCTTGTGATTTAGCATTGCATATACAGTCGATATAAGCTGTAACATTGTCCCAAATAAGAGAAATTCGGTTAAGATTGGCTTGGGTGACAGTTATGAGTTTTTCTAAACCAAAAATCCTACTAAAAACAACTTTTTTTTCACTACTACTCAGAGCTTCCATAAATTCTAAAGTTAACTGACCCAATGCTCCAATGAATTCTGTTATAGTAGCATTTGGCCATAGGGCTGTTTTAGTAAAAAGTTCATCTATTGAGTTTTTTAATACAATAAGTTCACCTTCATATTTTGTATATTGAAGATGTGAGTCTAAATATGACAAACTATTAAGAATCCGATGCCATGATTTCATATCAAGTATTCCATGTAAACTATGTGCTATATTTAACAAACATTTATTGCAACAGATTTGCTTAGTTGATAAATTCGATACAGAAGGTTTTGAAAAAGATGATAAAGATGAAATCACAGCTTCACGGCCTTGTATTATCGAAAAAGATCCTGTGTAATTTACTAAAGACTGATATGCATTTAAAACCATTTGTATTTGCTGATCTGATAAATTACCTTGAAGCAATTGAGATATTGTCACTAACAAAGGTCTCCATATAAACCCTATTATCTTAACTCCTATAATATCTGATAAAATTGTTTCACCTAATAATAAATTTTGTCTTATACAATAATCTAAGAAACACTCTATAATTTTTGTCACTAAATCAACAAGGTATTTTATTTTCATTTTACCTAAACGACTTTCATCTATAGGAATCACTTCTGTTGATAATTTACTCATACTTTCTAGGATTTTTTGTAAAAAATCTTCTGATACTAAGCTTTCGATTTTGGTTGGCTTTTTAAGTACTTGATTTAGAGCTTCTAAACTTGAGATTTTTATCCAATCAGGGTATTGTTTTTGTTCTATATAAGATGTAAGTTTTGGGATAATGTCAAAGTTTTTTTGAGTAAATGAAATTATTTGTATTGAACAAGCGATTAATTGTGGTGTGTAGCCTTCTTCGATATTTTCAGTAATACTATCTTTGAGGGTTAAGAGGATTTTTTCTAGTTCTTGGTCCCAGTCTGGGTTTTTAGAGTTTTGGAAACCTGGTGAAGATATGATGGAAATTAATAGGGTGACACCTTCAACTTTTATTTTGGATTTTTCGTTTGTTATTGAAGACCTTGAAAGCTGTCGACCATTTTCTTTTACTGACCCTGTAGATTCGTTTAAAACTTCTGCCCTGACAGAGAATAAAGGGTGAAGTCCGGTTACTAGATCAGAAACATTTTTGAAGAGAAGCCTACTACATGATAGGACAACTTTGGATTCTGGGGTGTCTTGAATAAAGCTTATTTGACTTAGTTTCTCAAATGTTATATTTACCAGTTGGCGCAAGGTAGCAGATGCTGTATTTCTGACTAGAGGCGATTTAAAGCCCTGTAATGACAAAGATATTCTCCATACCATGCTTATCAAGTCTTCAGTTAATAATAAAACAGTAGGATCAAGGATAAGCATAATAGTTTGCAAGGACTTCAACTGTAAGCTTTCATCATTAGTTTCAAAAATCACTCCACTCAAAAAATCAAGTACAATTAACATTGAATTACTACATAATAAGTGATGTGTCAGGAGTTTTTGTAGTATGTTTATTGTATGGAAGTAAACTTTTAATATGCCAAGGCCCCTAACAGACTCAATAACTTGTAGTAGGGATTCAGAAGGTAGGACTGAGGATTTTTTTAGATCAGAAATTGCTTTTTCTGCAAGGTCTCTGACCTGGGCACTTTTACGCCTGCTTTCGATTGCAATTATTTTGAGGTCAGATTCTAGGCTATCATGCAAACTCATAATTTTTTATTATATGCCATATATTTATATAAAACTCAGTACTTAAACATAAGCACAAAATCTATTTTGCTTATTAATCCCTAGCAAATATATCAAAATCTTCTCTTTTACTTGCATCAAAAAAAATCATAGCATAAATTATACATTCCTAATGCATCTCAAAATCATCAACTTACTTTCCATTTATCACAATTTTCGGAGTTTCTTCATCTGTTTTTTTCCTTGAACATATAAAATTCTCAATAAATCTTTTGCCCTTTGGCAATACCGAAAAAAAGTTTTCGTTTTTTTTGCCTTCATCATCACTTTCTTGAACCAACCTGAGTTTTTTAATCGATAAAGGCAATATTTCATTCAGTTTACTAACATATTTTCTTGCTTTTTTAGCTAGACTTGTATTAACTTTCAAACTAGGACTATTACAAACATTACTTTTTACATTAAAAATCGCATAATTCTTTATAACATCTGATTCATGTTCAGGTCTCATAAATTTTTTGTCTATATTATAAGCTAAATTAACTCGTATTCCTCCAAGTTTGTTTCTTTTATTTACAGCTTTATGCATAATTTTATCTTTATGAAGTTTTATTATTGCATCTTTACAATCTTTGGCTATATGTGTAAGTTTTTTACAGAAAAAACATTTGATTCCTAGAATGCTTAGATCTTTTTCTGCCCTTTTGAGAATTTCTTTTGTTATATCTTGCTCAGATGGATGGTCTGAGAGAAGCCTATTGAATGTTTCTCTATCTAAAGAGACGAGTTCAGTAAAACTATCACATCTTGCTGATGCTGTACGGCAGATACCGACAAAAAACCCGAGTTCGCCGAAGGATTTTGATTTTCCAAGGGATTTGTATATGGTTTTTGTGTTTTGGCTATAGACATCAACAGAACCATTTATTATAAAATAAATTGAAGTCCCTTTTTCTCCTTCTAGGAGCACTAAATCCCCTTTAGAAAATATCATTATTTTCATGTTAAAGCCAATGAACTTAATAAACCCCGGAGAATAGTTTTGAAAAATTGCATGATTTTCTAAATATGACGCTCTGGTAAATGTAAAAATTTCTATTTTCAAAGGTTGAGATAACTCCCAAAGCAATTCAATTTCTTTGCCACTATTATCTTTTTCTACTTCTCTCATGTAGTTAACATATCTTATAATCTTGTACCTTAAACTTTTAGGAATATTTTTCTTATCCAATAACCTTTTTATTTGAAAAATAATATCCTTAGTCTGACTAGAATAATATGTATATTTACTAACAATGCTTTGTATTTCTCCTAATGTAAATGCAAAAATCAAACTTTCAATACACATTACTAGAACTGTTCCTAAAAGGTTAGGGCCCAAAGATTTCTTAGGAGATTCATACCCCACTGAAGTCATAGTAAGAATTATAATATAAAATTGATGCAAATATCTTCTAAATTCATTTGGTTTATAAAATTCCCAATCTTCAGGATGATCTTTCATTGATATTTTTAGTAAATATTCCATAAAACAACACAGCCAATGACACAACAAACTAAAGACAATAAAAAAATACAAAAGTCTTGTTAAAAACACTGAAGTAGGACTGCTCCAATAGTCTTCTATAGAAAAAAAAAGTTTCCTCATATGCGAAAGCCTAAGAAGTTTCAACAAAAGTATAACGACTGCTAAATTCAGATCAAGGGAGATTTTTTCCTTAACAAACAATAATTGGAATGGCAAAATACTCCATAAATCAATAAAAAAATACGTTCTGAGATAGAATTTCAATATAGTCTTCCTATCTGTAACAAGTTTTCCTTTCTTATATAAGCAAGTATTCATAGATATTGGAATATCTAAAATCAGAAATATGTTACTTACTTCAAGGTAGGTTCTTATCTCATAAGAGAGCTTTAATGTAAAACTTATTAGATATGGAATGATAAAAGCTTGGGATATTGTTATTGATATACAGCAGAGATCCCAAACAAGTTTTAGGATAGATTCAGGGCTGATTAAAAAGATTTTTTCTTTGTCTTTATTAAGAGGTTGTTTGACAGGAAAATACTGAGACTTTGGGTGCTTTTTCTTTCGGAGTTTACGTAGTTCGTGGGGCTTTTTTTGGGCTTTAAGTTTTAGTAATGATTGAGAGGACCATGATTTGCGAAAAGAGTCGGCAACAATCTTTGTTGAGCCTTTCATTTTAGTTATTTCAAAGTTGACTAAGTTTTTTACTGATGTTTATACTAAATAAAGTTTTATTGTATGACAAATCTTACAAAGCTAATATTATCAATATCTTCTATATCAAAACCTTTTGATTAGAGATTATCTACAAGTAAATGTTAAATTAAAGTTAATTTTGCGCATTTCACTTAGGATATCTCTAATAGTCTTTTCCAATTATCTCAAATCATCCACCCCAAAGCTCTAAAATCCTTGTAATTTAATTTAATCATTGATCAGTTCATTTTTTCATACTCAAAAGTAATACTAAAACCAAAAATAGACTTAAGACCAAATCCTATTAACTTTCCTATTCAACACACAAACAAAAATTCAGTAAAATTTCCAGTTACGATAAATTGTATCTAAACATGTGTTAATTTTTCATTACAAAAGCATAAATTACAATATAAACAAACTACATGTAATATCGATAATTCACCAGAAAATCACATTATATAAATGTGTAAGCTTAATATTCTTTGTAAGCAGCTAGATGGACAATGTGATTGCCATCAAAAAAACACTAGATCGCTTGGAGGTTCTCAAGTGCATAGTAGCCTCTTGTGTTCAATACTCTCCTTCATAAAAGATCAACCTGAAATCATGAAATCTCTTTCTGAAGCCAGCAGTATCCCAATCGACCATGTTTTGTCTTCTCTCTCTACAATAGAAAATACTTTTGGTACTGTATCTTCACCCCAAACTCAAGATAGTTTATTAGAAAGTTCTACTGATTTGCAAGTCAATGTTATTACTGACATTCCTAGTAGAATTTTTATTGGAAAGCGTTTTTCTCTTATGGCTGAAATTGTTAACAGCAATCTTGTAAAAGCTCAACTTGAAGAACCTCAAAGTTTTCAAGTTGTCCTTGTTGGAAGAAGGGATGGGTTAGAAAAACTAGTGGTTGCCGAAGAGTTAACATCTGGAGTGGCTTTATTCCGTAAGATTGTGATAAATGAAGAAATTGCTGATTGCTCGTTGGTAGTCAAAATAAAGGGCAGGAGCGAAATCACTCAGTTTTCTCAGGATGTTGAAATAAGATTGAAAAAGGGTAATGAAAAATTGCTCAAAAGATTAAAATCGGAAGAAATTCCTACGTAAACCTTAAATAGTTAAGATTAGATTTGATAATTTATGGTATTTTAGCATATCTTAAGTTTAATTAAATCCTAGCACTAAAGATAAAAGTTTATTCAGGATGATGATAGATGAAATTATTGTAGCATGTTTTAAGATATTAATGTATTTTTATAAAGATATGAGTAAAATAGTAAAATTAAACTTATTGAGTGGGTGAAAATTAGTATGCTTATATAATATTTGTTTTTTTAAAGCTTGAATTAATATTAGTCGCTTGTTGTATGAAAATTATAAGTGATTTATGATTCCTATCAAGTTATTGGATCAAAAAAATTTTATGTTTTGTGTATCTGACTTATAATAAGTTTATTATACATTTTGATATCTTAGAATATTTTATAAAAGTATGGAACTTTTAACAATAAAAAGATATAATAAAACACAATATACAGTTTTATACTATTTTGATTTGATTTTTTTCTAAAAGTAAATCGGGATATAAAAAGAAACTACAGCCTAATATTCAGCATTATTAACAAAAAAAATAATTATTATATTTATTAATATTCTCTTTAAAGCTTTAGTGAATACTACAATTTTAAGAATATCAATTCATTTTGGTAAGTCTCATTCTAATTGCTATAAATGTTATTCTAAAAATCTAATTATTTTTAAATCGTAACACCCTAGCATCTTACCTAAAATCAAAAAAAATATTCTTTAATAAACCGAATCAGCTTCAAATTAAACAATTTTCAAGATGCACCTACCTAAAAATTACAACATCATTATTAGCCCAACTATTAAAGGACCTTTTTATTTTACCCATATTCTATATCATTATTAATCCCAACTATTAAAGGACCTTTTTATTTTACCCATATTCTATATCTTATCTTAATATCAATTAGGCTTTAAATACTTATAACACAAATGAATATTCCTGAAGAAGGAGATGTCCTGAAATTCCCAAAAGGGTTTAAAAAAACACTTCAAAAAAAAACTTCAAGCACAGAGGATTTCTGTATCCCAACCTGCGAAACTTTTAGAGAAAATATAGAGAGAAACAGCATCAAATTTCAAAACTCCTCTTATCTTGATCTTCAAAATCCTATAGATGAAAGTAAAAAATATGATACATATCATCTAAAACATATTGAATATCGTGATGTTTTTTGGCAAGAATACAATTGTGATAAACTTGTGGCAAAATTTAGTTTAGAGCATAAAGAACTATTAAAAACAAATGCATCTCACTTATCGTATTCATTAGAAAATTGTAGAGAAAGAACAGAAAAAGGTTTCTTTTTATTCAAATACAATTTCAATAATCCTTCTCGAAGTGTTGTAAAATTCAGATTATTAGAAGGGTTTATAGAGTATTTTTTGAATAACAAAAAAAGAAAACGCATTCCAATTTGTTTATTGCACGGGATTATTTATGGAGCTCTATCATCAACATTTAAAAATTTCAAAAGAAAAGTTGATCGTAAAGAAGGAAAAATCCATAAATTCTGCCATTGTTTTTCTATAGTCACTGAATTTAGAACTTATGATTTTGCTACAGTTAAAGATACAGACCGTATGGATATTTGTATAAGTTTAAGCTATTTGATAACTTTAAACTCCCAAACACCAACTTCAATGCCTTTTGATAAGAGTAAGGTTTATATAGGATATTTAACTTTGAAAACTATTAATTATAAAATCAGAAGTGCTGCGAGGAAAAAATATATGAGTAGTGTTGAATTGTTTATGGTAAAAAATATTTAGCTGGCGATTATATTAACATTTAAAGAAATGGGAAGGCAAGAAGAGATGGAACAAGTTAAAGGTATGCTTGATTTGCATTTTTCAGGACTTAGCAAATTTAGTCGATTTATTGTTCGATCTGTCCTACCTTTTATTCAGTATTTTGATGAAGAAGATGATAATAAAAATTACTTTCGTATTAATATTCTTCTTGGGAAAAGATTGAATTATATCAAGAACCAAATTGATAAAAATACTAATAACCTAGTACTTGTGCCTAAATACTCGAAAGCTTATGCTTATCTTGTACCTAGTTCAAAATCAGTGTTTCAATCAAACAGGCATGAAGATCCAGCTTTTGAGCTCCTTAGGCAACGGGTTTCAAAAAATACTCATGCAGTCTCTCATCATCCTACAGCTATAGATGGATTATTCTAACGTATAATGAATATATAATTTCTTTTAAAAAAAAATAATTTCTAAAGCTTTTCTTTAAAGTTTACTTTTGATTATATATTTATTATATGGTTATTATAACTACTAAATATAAATCTTTTAATTCAAATTATAACTTATAATTTTCACAATTTAGATTTACTATCAGACTGTATAAAACTTTAAATATTAAATAATTTATATCAAATTATATCTTTTTAACACTAAAAGTGTTTGCAAAGTATTTCAATGCTTTTAACTATCACTATCTCAATGAAAAAATATGTATTTTTTAATTAAATTCTTGAAGCATAAATACAAATAACTTGATTAATTCAAATGACATGATTTTCTTATTATTTTCAATCTCTATTTATTATAAAAGTTTAAAACCAAATATTCGAAGTTTTTTCAATATTATTTATTTATCTTTAACAGAATTAAATTATCCAATCACAAATGAGCTCTAAAAATAATTCATTTAACTCAAATAATTTTATTCATCATAAAACTCTAACATAAAAATCTGTTAATGGACGACGCTGAATACAAAGCTTTAGTACTACAATTCACTCATGATCTTGGAATGGAAGATTCGAAATACGATCGTAAAAACCTAAAACGTTCAGAACCTGCATCTCTAACATATTTTTGCCCATGTCAAATATGCTCATTAGAATCAAAAGATAAATTCTCAGCAAGAATAGCTTTACAGCATCATACACAGCCTGATGAGAATAAAGAACTTAGGGGTTTTACATGGCTTCTTGAAAAATTAGGAGAAATAAGCGTTGAAAACTCATATAAACTTAACATCCCCGATACTGCAGTTTTTAGAAAAGGTAAAGCTTCTTTTTTGATACAATTCCAAAGAGATAGGTCTATAAAATTCGTTAATTCAGGGGAAAAACTCACAAATCAGGAGATAATTAAGAATGTTACAAATATTGTTAGGAATAGGAAAAAAGAAGAAAACTTGTATAAAGCTGGCAAATTGCGACCATCAGCTGTAGGCATAGTAGAATATGGTAAAGAAACTGCATGTATAAGATTCATGAATCGTCACCGGGACAATGACCTGGAAGATGTATTTTCCGAAGATGAAGAAGGGGCAATAAGAGTTATGAATGAAAATGAATTCACTGGACTTATGTGGCAACGTCCAGGAAGTGCATTCTGGAAGACAATTGCTTACATCCAATCAGCCCTGAAATGCAAAAAAGGTATTGGTGAAAGTTTTATGCATACCTATATTTTTAATAACAGAAACAATGTTGATATAATAAAATCAGGCCTAGAAGATCAAGAAGAAAACGAAGAAGCTTTTTATATAGAAAACCGAAGCAAATACTGTGAATATATATTTAAAAAAATCTACTATTTATTTGAAAAACATCTAAACCTTATGTTAATTCAAATCAAAGGAGAATTTGTCAGAGATGATAATAACAGAATATGGCTTATTCATGCTTCCGATATAATAACAGAAGCTATTCCAGTACCAGAAAACGTAGGAACACCTGAAAATAAGCCTCCACCTTTAAAAATTGACGAAGACCAATTACTAAATCATTTAGCTCAAGTGGCTAAACAGCCAAAAAATCATCGAACTGAAAAATTCTCTAAGCTTATGAATAAAGAGTGTGAGAAAATGATAGATGCAAGCAAAATTATGGATATTTTTAAACCTGCTGAACCTGATTTGCTTAGTACTTCAGCTTTTGCTAAGCTTAGAAGGTTTACTCCATATAATCTTGAAGAATTACTTGATCGTGATAAAGCTAAAACATTATTAAAGGTTTATACTGATAATAGGAAACATAAGAAAAATGCTAGTAATGATATTAAAGGGATTGATTATGATAGCCATGCACCTACACCTATTTCTGTAAGTCCTTATAAGGTTTCTCATTCATGGGTTTTTACTCCAAAGATTAGGAATAATACTGGGGGGAGTAGAAGTAGGCCAATGTCATCAAAATTGAGACATAGTTATAACAAATCTTTTATTCTTTAATTAAAAACTTATGTATTTTAGAAGGGTTTATGTGGATATGAGTATTATGATGAGGTTTAGTTTTATGTTACTGCTATCGGGTTAGATTATAAGATATACCTAAACTCTATGTTTGCTTAACGGGTACTGGTTTTCCAAAGTTCCAATGCTTCTGAAATGTTTAGTTCGAAATGATCTTTTCTCCAAGGAACTAAATATTGTGCTGGCTGAGCTTTCCATATTTCAAAATCTTCATCTAGACTTTCAATTTCTTTTCTTGTTTTTTTAAGTTCTTCTTTAAGTGTGCTAATATGCTGCTTGTTATTATTACTTTTACTAATTTTCGATAAATCATAAACAAGATTTTGCACTTTTCCTTCAGTTTGTAAACTTTCAGTATGTTCTAAATAGTTTTTAATAGCAGCTTTAGCATTTTCTGGTTTCGTAAAAGCTGAGACACCAAGAGCTTTACATATTTTAAGTAACCGTGTTGTCAAAGCTTGTTTTTTAAAAAGGTCTTCGGTGTTTTCTCCAGTATTTTCTGAAAAATTAGGTATATTGCATGGCAAAAGCATCGAACTTATCTTGAAATATTCAGAAAGCTCTCTACTAATCCCTGTATTCATAGGTTTTAATAGTTCAGGTAAAGTTGTACGTAGATTTAAAAGATGCTTTTTAATAAACTCTTCGATTTGAAGTTTTTTTCTTAGTGTTTCTCTTCTTATTTGACTATGCCTTGCAATGTGAGGTGATATTTTACTTATAAGAGACTCTGAATATGCTAAGCTTTTATGCTGACTAAAAAGCATAGACTGACTTTCTTTTTCTGCTTTTTTTAATTCTAATTCTTTTTGAGTTTGTTCTAAGGCTTCAAGTTGTGCTTTTTTTCCTTGCTTTGTGATCTCAGATATGAAAAAATTTTTTGTGGCTTGGTCGGAGAATTGATATGATTTTAATAAACCTTGGAGTTTATTTTTAAGAACTTCGATTTCAACTAATATTTCTTCAGTTTTATAAAACTGCATCCACACAACTTCTCTTTTTTCATTCACGTCTTTTCTAAATTTGTCTATAAGTGTATTATCATCAATATGTTCTACTTCAAATAAATCATTGTTTTTACGTAGATTAACCCCAAGACTAAGAAATTCAGATTCAGGGTTAAAAGTACGTATTTTTTCCAAGAGCTGCTGTTTAAACTTCTCAGCTTTTTCTATAATATGTGGATATATACTTATAGGACTTAAGTTTGTAGCAAAAGTTGAAGCCAGTCCTTCTATAGCTGCTGGTGAAAGATCAGTAGACTTGAGTTCTGAATGTATATACAATAAATTTTCTGATATCTGGCCAAGTAGTTCTTTATTTATCTGAGTAAATTCTGGTGCTTTGAATACTTTAGCCAATGTTTCTCGATAATTCCTTATTGTTTTTCTTAGATTTTCAATTTTCTTCACATATGTTTGAAGTATAATTTTATGAGCTGATCGTTGATTAGATTTTTCATTTAGTTTTTTTAAAGTGATATGATTAGAAATAGCTCTTTCTAAAAGTTTTTCTATAGCAACTGAATGAAACTCTCCTGGTTTTTTCCACAATTGCCGTGTATTTAATGCGAGATTTCCTCTTATATGTTTGGATTTTGTTTTACTTGTAGTATGAGACATTAGAAATTGAATAATTGGTTTCATAACACCTTGACAAACTTGTGAAATATCATTAACACCTATTTCTTCTGTATATCCTATGCTTTTTATATGATTGACAAATTGTCCCGCCAGATCCATTTACTAAGGAGATTATTATGTAAAAATGGTCTAACTTGTATAATCCTCACCTTTATTTGCAACTTCCTTTCAAGTCAGTATGATTCATTAACAAATAAAGAAATAATACTCTATATATAAGAAAGCCAATATCAATCTTAAGTGAAAACATCCTCTATTTTATTGTTCTTGAACTACATCATCTTTTGGTGGGGCATCATAATACATAATTTTCCCCCTCTGCCAGTCGTGAAGCATCATTTTGGCAACAGTATTAAGATCTGGTTCTCCACCTTTCAAAAGCCTTCCTCCCATTTTAGCAAGTTGAGTAAGGAAATCCTCACAATCTGTCCAATCTTGTATTCCATAAATACCTTTCAAATGTTCTTTGTCAACTTTATCAAGTATTCCTTGTATATAAATATGAGCATCTTCAAGTTTTTCTGGCCTCACAACGCATTTAAGAACTAAATCTGTATCTGAATCTCCTGTATCATAAACAACACCAGGACAATCAATTAAATATACTCTTTTAGTAAGTGCAATGTATTGCCAAACTTTTGTCTCTCCTGGTATTGGGGCAACTTTACACACAGCTTTAGCTCTTAGTGTGTTAATAACTGAGCTTTTTCCAACATTTGGGTATCCTATAAACCCTATGCTTATGGTCTTTTTATCTTTATGAAATTTATCAAACTGACGCAAAAGCTGGTTCAGGGCTGTTTTACCAAAAGGATTTGTAACTGAAGCGTGAAATGCGATTGTTGGATACTCTGAAGATAGTTTTTTAACCCAGCCTGTTGTCACCCATGTTGGAACCAAGTCGCACTTGTTTAATATAAATATCAAATGCTTATGTGGCTGCTTCTTCAACTGCTTTTCTATATGCGGGCATCTTGTTCCAATAGGATTTCTCACATCTAAAACTTGACATATAACATCAGAACTGTCCAAAACTTTATAAAGCTCTTCCCAGATTCTTCTACTCTGCCCAGCTCCTAAGCTTTTATCTCTAACTTCTACTCTAACTCCATATTCATCAACAATATTCTTATCTTTTTCAACTTTGTACTCGTCAGCTTTCATATCAGAAATTTCAACAAGCTTTTCTAAAGAAGAAACCGCAAGTTTTGGCCGTTTGCGACGAGATTTTGGCCCAAAAGTATCATCAAAAGTTTCAATATCCAATAGTGGAGGACGTTTTTCCGACTCATTAGGTTCTGAGATTAGAGACATTGGAAGTTTAGATGATTTAACTAGCATTGAATATGGGTCGTTAGAAACTTCTCTAACTTCATTGCGAAATGAGTCTAGTTCACTTTGAGATATCGTCCGCGTATTGCCGAACCATCTTCGGTCAGGGTCAATTTTTGCTGCTTGCGAAGGTCTGGCACGTCTCAATTCATCATCAGGTTTTTCACTATACAAATTCAATAACTTAATAGTAGATTTCTCTCTATATGAATGAGGCTTTTTACCTTTAATAACTCTGTCAGGGTTATTTGACGAAGCTGATGTGTGCTTGTTTTTCGTAATTCGCTTACTCTTGACTGCTCCAAGCTCACCCTTTCTTTTCTTAGACTTAGCAATGAGCTTTTTCGGCATTATTATAAACCTATAAATATTCTTCTTAAAAATCCATGTAATTTCTAAAATCTCTAATATAAAAACCTACTAATATCTTCCTTTTATATATTATTTACTATATATATCATAATATACTTTATATATTCTGGACAAATTATATATTTAATATCAACCATTGCAAACATTAGACAATTCCAAATCTTCAAGTAACTGAGGGTCGATTTCAAATTTAGGTAAAGTTTTGATAAGGTCTTTAAAAGGAATTTCATTTTTCAATATCGTCAAAGTTTGTTCTAGATTTTTTTCTAATACCAAATGTTCTGTTAAATGAAATATTGCTAGGCATATAGATATTAATGCTGGCCAGCCTTGAAGGAGAAAATAATCCCATATTTCGAGAATTGAGGTTATTGGAAGTTCAAGTTCGTATTGGAAATATGTGAAAACTGTTAAAAACCATGGGGTTACGATCATGTCTAAGTTTACTTCTAGGTTTTTAAAGTGTTGTGAGAGGAATGGGAGTTTTATTTTCAATAGAAAATCCAGTTGGAATATCCCAAGACGCAGTCTAGAAAAACCATCTTTCCAAAGCTCGGATAGGTAAAACGGAGGTCTGAGTAATGAGTCCATCACTTTTAGAACTTCATCTATATTGTTATAAATACCATATAGAAAATGGGCAACAAAATGCATCCCTTGACAATAGCATAAGTTTGGGTTGTACTTACAAAGAAGAATAAGAATTTCTTCAGTTTCTTTATTGAAGTTATTAAAACCTCTCGTAACATCATTGTGGATTTCAGTTGACATGGATTCATCGACATCATAAAAAACTCCTCGAATAGATGTGTTGTAAAAGTTCTTGAAATATAGTCTATACATGATTTTTCTTGGTTGCAAACCACCTAACCCTATTTTCCTCCATACCGCCTTGATATTCAAAACTTTATTCGTAATATTTCTTAAGTTTCTTGATACAATCCTTAGCAAAGATACATCTCTAGCACTTAGAAACTCAATAATGGATGTCCATATTTGTACAGAAAACATAAACGACTCGCGATATCGCAAAGGCTTTTTTATCTTTTCAATCTGATTTTCAATCCTGTGTATCTTCTGTTTCAATATCGAAATTTCCTGATCTTTTGTCAACAAAAGATCCCTAATCATCTCTTTTTTCGTATTAAGCTTGGTCCTTTCATTAGAGTTTTCCTTTATAAGTTTTTTAAGTTTATCACTATCAATTTCCATTTTTTCTCCTTCAATAACACTTATAATGCTATTAACAATTCCTTGTATGACCTGTTTTTCCAATAAATCCTGATTTAATTTTTGACTTGCTTGTTTTTCTTGTACTTGATGTTTTGATTTATAAAGTGCTTTAAGTGTCTCTTCTCCTTGCTTATTATGAATTATGCTTTCACAATATTTTTTTAACCCCATCGAACTCATATATTCCCTACTAAGTTTTATAAGAGTATTTAAACTTTTGACAAATTCATCACGTAAAGCTTTATTGTCTGAGCTAAATTCATAAGCTTTCCTTATAGTAAAAATACGAAAAGCTAATATCTTAGAGAAATCAATGTGTGTGAAACTTGAATTTGAGATATTGATAAACTCTGCTATTTGGATATCTGTTGTTAATATATAACTAGCACGAGGTTTATCTATACTCATTTTTTGTAAGGTTTCATTGAAGTAAACACTTACACATTTGCGTTTACCTGAACGATTGTATTTGATAAATGAGTGAGGGGTTGTTAAAACTTTTATCATTTTTTTTGATAGACTCATTGGTTCGTTTAGAGGATTTGGAAGATTGTAGTCTTTTTCTAGAAGGTGAGATGGCATGGATGCTTGAACATAGGTCATAGATTTTTGTAATTTTCGCATATTATATTATTTGCTAAGTGTGGTTTTAGGTTAAGTTAAGAGAAGCTATTATTTTTATGGATTTGGCTTGATTTTATATGATTGAGGATATTTGCTGGAAATATTAGGTTTCATTGTGCTATTGATGGAAGAGGAGATTATTGTATGATTGAAGTAAATTGAGTCTTTTTTAAATAGGATGATAAGTAAAGGTTTTATGTTTAGAGTGAAATGTGATTTAGGATAGATTAGTTGGTTATTGTATTATTTTAGATAGATTTAGGTTGTGTATTTGATATTTTTAGGGATGTTAAAAAAAATTTATTAGTGATTTAATCAAAGGATATATTTGAAGAAAACAATAAATAGTTTTTGAGAATTTGATTAGTTAAGTCATTTAGTTATTTTGCAAATGTTTGCGAATTGAAAAAAGGTTTTCACTTCAAAAAATACTTGCCTTTCAATATGTCTATGAGCTTGATTTTGGAAAAACTCCAAAACTCAATAGTTTATCATTATTATATTACCAAATAACATAATGTTATTGAATTAATCTAATTCTTGAACTCGCATATTTTTGTGAGATTTTCATGTTTCGGTGAGTCAATAGTGTTTTTCCGATGCACCCCAGAATTTTGTAAAAACGCTGCTTCTATATCAGTTCGATGAAGAGAAATGCTTGTAGGCCTTGTATAGTAAATCATCGAATCTAATAATCGTGTTCTTGATGTTTCAAATTGTTGCCCATAATTATTCTCTTCATGAGAATCTAGGCTAACTTCACTAAAGCCCTCTTCAGTTTGAAAATGTCTTTCACCATGCTTTTTAAGATTACAAGCACGGTTGTTTTTTGAGTTTGTAAATCCCTTTTGGGTTAACTCTAAGTGTTCGTTTTTATATTGTATGTCTAAATTATCATAGGGGGTTAGAACAAGTTCCCCAATTTCAAGCTTCGATTTGCAACAACCCATAATACTAATTATAATAACTATCTAAAATAATTAAAGATTTGCTTTTATCATATAAACTACTATATCAACTTAGGCTTATAAGCATATAAGTTTGATTTAAATTGATACTTTTGGGCTATTTTTTTTTACTTAAATCACTGCTTGGCAAAATAAATGTATTTAGATATATGATTTTTATTATTAAAGCGAAAGTTAAGTGATTATATTCTTGAAATGAACTTAGTTTTATCTAATGATGCTACAAAATATATTTGAAAGTAATAGACTATAAGTTTGCTAGTTAATTTATTTATAAGAAATAGAATATCTTTGTTTTTGAGTTTATTTAAACTTATATAAACATTGATAATATATTATTTTGATAATAAGACTTTATTAAATATTATTGTTTTTCAGATTTTTGGTAGTGTTTCTTACTTATAATTATACTTAGAGTAATAATTTATTTAAATACAGTTGATTAATCATAAATGAATTTTATGAATTTGTCTTATTGCCATTTATGGCTTATTTATTTTCCTATGAAAGAAGGTATACATGTAGATGACGAATAAAAAAATTCGATTGTATTTATATTTACATCATTTAAGAGACTGATAAATTAGGCTCATTGAATAATAAAGTAAAAAAAGTGCTTAATGAAAATACTTTTTAAAATGAAAGCTTATAATAGTACATAAATCAAATTTAATAATCGAAAATTTATTAAAATCACAACTGAAAAATGTTTAGTTTATCATGCCGAGTTATTTCTCATTTATTTCGATAATTTTCTTGAAATTTCTTACATTTGGCAATATAACTTCATGAAAATTCCAACTTTTTGCACAGCTATTTATTTTTCCTTATCACTGTTTAAATGCATAGTATTTCATAAATATAGTATTTAGTAATATATAAAATTAACTCATGATTTAATAATTACAATAAAACTTTAAAATAAGCATATCATCTATATTATATATATTTTAAGATTTCAAACCTTAGCTATTTGTTTATCAGTGTAAAATAAATTTTAGCATGAGTTCTAATAAGATATTTAAGTATCTAAAAATTAGAAAATATGAAATCTATTCCCGTAAGTAACTATATCTATAAGGTTATAGGGTGCCATTAATGTAATTAATTAATTATTTTATACTTGAGCCTATTATAAATGTATTCTGACTGCTGTTTCTGGTATTAAAATATTATTGTTGGAATCGCAAGGATTATTCTCGGTTTGATTGACTCTTACACACATTTAAATTCAAATTTTAATTTGAAAGCTTATTCTCTATACATTCTTATTTGAATTTAAGTCAATCCATACTTTCAAGAGTATTCCATCTAAAAAAATGTATCATAATTATATATAATTTCTAATTATCATAGTTAATTTATAATCAATTAATATCCAACATCCTAAATCTTATGGCATAATATATAAGATGTCCTTTGTTTTATTATTATACAAATCCTTCACCTTAATTTACACTCAAGAAGCTTACTCAGATTCCTCAGCCAAACTAAGAAAAATCCTATATCTATTCATTAATACTCAACACTTACTACAAAATGTTAATTTTTTCTGGAAACCAAATTTGCCAATAAAAAATTGGAGCAATTTTGAGCAATTCTGGAAATCCCTCAATTTTGCATGTATAGATAGTTTAGCAGCTGCTTATAATTTGTCTAAAGAATTTATGATGAGTATTGTCTGTTGTTTAGTTTTGGCTATGCTTATATTAGCATTAATTTTGCTTTTAGTGTACTTTGAAAAAGGCATCCCAAATTCATTGATTAGGATTTTTTATGGAATCTCCTGCTTTTTATGTGATTTATATTTTATTCCCGCTAGCATATCCTTGGTGACTCTAATAAAATATTCAAGTTTAAATCTGGAATACCTAGAAGAATATGTAAACAAAATTCCATCATCAGCATTAAATTATGGTAAGTTGGGGCAAATTGGAGGGGTTTTNCTAGAAGAATATGTAAACAAAATTCCATCATCAGCATTAAATTATGGTAAGTTGGGGCAAATTGGAGGGGTTTTAGCAATTTTAGTATTGATGATGTTGATGATTGTTTTTGAAACTTGTGCTTATGATATGAGGTATGAAAATATTATTTAAAAACATTATTTTANAACAAAATTCCATCATCAGCATTAAATTATGGTAAGTTGGGGCAAATTGGAGGGGTTTTAGCAATTTTAGTATTGATGATGTTGATGATTGTTTTTGAAACTTGTGCTTATGATATGAGGTACTCACTAAAGAATAACTTTCATACAAGAGTCCATCCTGGACTTGGAATATTTTTAAAATTATTTTATTTTGTTCAATGCGTATTATTTACAACACTTCAAATCAGTCATTATGAGACTTATCTAAGCATATCATGTTTGCTATACGCATTAGTGACTATAATAACAATATATCAAATGCCTTTTCATTCATTTTTCAGCAACTCAATTTTGATTTTTATTCATTTAGATGCTCTTTATTTGAATTTTATTTTCTTGTTGCAAATTTGGATTGACTCAGCAACTGCAGGTATTGTCCTCTCTTTTATAATGCAACCGTTTATATTGCTTTTGAGTATGGAAATGAACAAATTTTTATTAAATCGCAAATGTAATAAAAGAAGTGCGAAGTATGCAAAAGTAATTGAATTTGAGCATTATTTAAGAGAAGGACTATTAAAACACTCTACAGACCCTAAAATTTTACAACTTTTTAATAAAAATGTTCAATACAACATGAGATTTAATAATGATAAACTTATTAGAGTACTTCAAGCTTATTATTGTTTAGAAGCACTAGGCGATCCTGAGTTGGCCTACATAAAAATCGGTACGTGTGAATTTTCAGGATTCAACTTTCTAATAAACTACCAGGTTTTCAAATGCAAAGAAATACTTGGATTCTTAAACCGTGAATTATCAGAAGGCCTAAAACTCTTCCTTTTTCATAATAACTTCGATGTTACAAAAAAAATCGACTTTGAAATCTGCCTTTCTCTTCTTAGCTTATTTAGTAAAATCCTCAATTATCCCCAAGATATCCATATTATAAAATCCCAACTAATAAACAACTATCAAATGATTAAAACCACAAAAAGGAAATACAAAAAACTCATAAAAGAAGTTCCAGATTCTATAGTTTTACTTGACATATATAGTTCATTTTTATTTAATATACTTCATGATGAAGATGAAGGTATAGAATTTCTGCAAAGAAGAAACAGACTTTTGACTGAACTTGGTGGAAGTAAACCAAAAGAAAGTATGACAAAAAAAGATTATCCAGTTTTAATAACATCAGGAAGTAAAGGTATTTCTGGGAAAATTGTATATGCTAATGATAAAATGCTTGAAATCTTAGGCCATAATTCAGAAAGTATCAAAGAATGCTATCTTAGTCATTTTATACCAATGCCTTTTGATTATCAGCATGCTAATTTACTATATAATTTCCCTCATCAATGCATATCGAGGAAAATTATTTGCAACACTTTTAATTTTATATCGGTCAATGAGTTTTTGATAGAATGCGAATTCGAAACTGAATGCATAATTTATGGTGAAAAGCCTTATTTTCTTAGCACATTTGAGATGAACAATATTAAAACAAGGTCAGTAGTTTTATTAGATTCTACTGGGTTTATAATGTCTGCAAGCGAAAATTTTCTCAGCATGTTTTCAATAGTTTCATATAAAGAGAAAAACATTGAAGATATTCTTCATGAACCACATTTCCTAAAAAAGCCAATTCAAACCCCGATAAAAGTTAAAAACAACACCTTAATTGGTATAATCAACCTTATTAAATTAAAAAACAACACTTTTTTTGTTGTATATTTCTCTTCAAACAACCAAGAACTCAAAAATATGATGTATAAAAAATCATATACAATAAGAGAACCTCCTATGCATATGCTATCAAATCAACAAGCCCTGCTAACAAAAAAAACAACAACAGTAGGATTTCGAAGCAAAACAACATATTTTGAAGAAAGTAAAATTGAAGATAAATTCAAAGTATCTTTTACTCAATCTAATAGCATTGTTTCTAATTATGTTAATATTCACAAAGAAATATTAGCATTAAACAAGTCAACAAAATCATTCAAAGTTATGCTGTATATTTTATGCATTACAGTATTTATTATATAGATTCTTGTTGTGATTACAGTAACATCCATTGAAACTTATATAATGTATTCAGAAGGAGAAAGTTTAGCATCTTTAAATCATTTAAAACGTTTTGGTGAACTAAATTATCAATTAACAAAACTAGCTGTTATTGTAAGAAGCCTTGATCTTAGTAGCAAAAATCTTATTGATAACTGGTATACAAGTGCAGACTTAATTGCAACAGTAAATGACACCACAACAATTTACAAATATTTTATAGATGATCAAAAAAGCTTGAAAGTATGTAATAGTCTTAAATCAGAAAGCTTTATCAAATCAAAAGATTTCACATATTTTATAACCAATGGGGATATCTATTATTCAAAAATCACAAACAAAACTCTTATAATTCAATTATCAAACTTAAATAATCTTATAGGAACTTTACTACAAACTGTAATATTTACATAGGCTTCATTATTTGCTTCTGATTCATCAGGACAAAGTCTTCGATTAGAGTCATCATTTTTACTTATCTATAACATAATGGGATCAATCAATAAATCATTAAATTCAGTCATTGAATTGCTTAATCTATGTTCAAAAGAAAGAGGATTTGCTTTAACTTTTATAGAAGACTATGCGCTTATAGGAGGAATTGGGATTTTAGGAGGGCTTTTTGTTGTTTTGGCTGTTTTCGTTGTGTATTCTGAAAAGCATGTTAGATTTTTATGGGATTATTTGCAAGATAGTGTCGATAGAAGTTATTCAGAGATTAGGAATAATGTGTCTGAAAGATTAAGCACTGTGCATTTAAAGGACTTTTCTGAAGAAAATGAATCGAAGCCAGTGAGGATTAGTAAGAATAATAAAAAAGTTACTCATTCTCTAAGACACTTGATTAGATTTTTTTTGCTTTTTGCCCTTTGTATTGGAATAATGGTAGTGCAATCAAAATATTTTATTGAGGAAATTCGAGTCGGACTTGAATATAGACCTTATTTAATAGCTAGTTTTGCTGCAATGAAGACTTCTATTTCAAGAATAATTTTTTGGACAAATGAATATGCTATTAGAGATTCTGAGTATAGATTAGAAAACTATTATGATTTTATGCTTTTTGATCAGTTAGGGAAAAATATTGATAGTGAAATCGAAAAACTAAAGAGCATAAGGAGTATCTTAAGAGAGTCAAATGCTAAAGCTCTGATTACAAAGGCGGCTGAAGATATTCTTTATAATAAATACCCAGGAAGCACTTTTTCACTTCATTATGGACTTCATTCAGCAACTAATTTAATATCATCTGAGTCATCATTATTGAGAAGTACAAATTTTAATCTCTCTTCAGAATTCTCAGCTTTTAATGACTTTACTAATGAACTTATAAACGCAACTCAAATTTTCACTGAAATGCTTGATAAAACATCATATGATATTATTATATCACTTCTTCAAAATCTAATATACTTTACTATATCCTCAAATTTCTTCCTTATTTTAATATTCTTTGGGTATTATTTGCCTTACTTGAAAAGGGAAACAAAAATATTGATTTTTTTAAGAAAGTTTTCGAGTTTTTTGCCAAGTGAAAACAGAAAAAAAATGCATGATCAAGAACAGATAAAAAAAAATTATACTAAATAATCGAACGTATGGTAGTAAATTAAATTATTTAGTAACATATTTAGATAAAATATATGCTGGATTAAAAACTAATAATTAAGGAGCTTCAAATTTATAACAATACAATGTTTTTATGTGTGATTTTATAAATTATTATGTTGGGTATATATTTGTAATTAATATAAAGTTTTAATAAGTAAAAATATGAATAATTTGGTTCAAATATTTCAACAACTTTTAGATATAAGTTCATGAAGCAAAATACTTTAGAATTTGATATATGCATATTAATATATATATTCATGATTTTTAACTTTAATCAGCATATTTTAATACATAAAATAAATACACGCACTATATCTTAGTTTTTTTTGTCTCTATGATAAAATATTTTAAGTTAAAGAATGCTATAGCACTTAATAATTTGANACTATATCTTAGTTTTTTTTGTCTCTATGATAAAATATTTTAAGTTAAAGAATGCTATAGCACTACTTAATAATTTGCAAATAATAAAAAATGAAATCAACTTCTTCAGCACGTTGCTTACAGCTGTACCAAAGACCTAACAAGCTAACAATCATAAGAAATCATACACCTTTCAGAGGCCAGCTTGGCTTGCATTCTAAATTTCAAGATAATAAAAATCATTCTCCAGAAAGCTATATAAAGTTTAAAAGTACTCTTCTATTGCATGAAACTATCAGAAGAAGTTTAACACCTGTAAAAGTTTTAGATATAAGACAAAAAACTCCATTAAAACCTTTCAGCAGATCTAAATTGCTTCCTATAAACAAAGAACAAACAACCAAGTTAAATTTTAAAGATTCTGGTATTGGAGATGAATATGCTAAAGCTATTTCAACAACTTTTAATGAATTCACTAACATTAATGAACTTAACGTTCGAAGTAATCGTATTGCGGATGAAGGAGTTTTTTCACTATTAGGAAGTTTGAATAGGAACATCATGAAAGTTTTAGACCTTTCAAATAACACTTTAGGTATAAATTCGATAAACACACTTGTTGATATGTTGAATAGCTTTAACTCAAGTATAGAAAAATTATCGTTAGAAAATACCAAATTAACGTTTAAAGGACTCAAACTTATAATAAACGCTTTAAATAACAATCATAGCTTACAAGAGCTAAATATAGCAAGTAACAAGCTAGGTTCTGGCTGTGGTGAACTTCTAAAAGATTTTCTTAGTCAAACAACAACATTAAAAAAATTAGATTTGCACTGGAATCTTTTCAAAGGCCAAGAAGGAGTTTTATTACTAGAAGGTCTACAACGCAATGATACTTTAAAAGCTGTGGATCTCTCTTGGAATTCTTTAGGTTGTGAAATGTGCACAATTGATGCTTTATGTTTACTTTTAGCATCAGAAAACACAATTGAACATTTTGATATATCTCATAATCGTATATCAGGTGATTCAGCACTTGCTTTAAGTAGTGCTTTAAAGCATAACCGAATATTACTCGGACTTCATCTTGAAGGAAATTATTGTGCTATAGATCATATGGGATTTATTTATCCTATGGATAAAATAGAAGTTTCTCCAACATTACAGAAATCCGCTAGAATCATTAGAACACCTGGGAGAATTAATGATAATAGATGTTGGGTTTGCAATAAGTATGCTGATTTTATGATTAAGTGGGATCCAGATACAGTTCATTGGAAGACTAAGCTTTTAGATGAATATTCAAGAAAATCTCCTAAAATAAGGCAACTAGTATATGTTCATCTAGATATTGATAACTATGAGCCATTTCTATTAGAACCATCAAGTACAGGAATCCAAGAAATAACCAGAGCAGTACCAAAATCAAAAATGATTAGATTCTTTTTTAGCTATAGAGGTAAAGCTCAAATATCAGGAGACTATCCAATTGAAGCCCTAGATTTCCCAATAACCAAATCTATTATTACTAATGAAGGTGAAACAATTGAATTTTCAATACACAATGTCAATTATATGAAAATTGAAACTAATAATCTCTACTGTAAGCCCAGGCCTGATATCAAAAGCTATATCTTAGAGATTCCTGAACCATTAATAATGCCTGAATGGAGTATAGAAAAATCAATATTTGCTAATTATATATATGATAGTGATGTAAAATCCATATAGGAAATGCTTAATAACTGCTTTGAATTCGACTGGAAAAACATAAAAATTCTAAGAATCATAAAAAATGATGCAATAAGAGATAGTATTAAAGAAATCATCAGAAATTATTATAAATACATGTAATAAACATATAGAAAAAAAACTTACCATTATTATGCAGCAATAGGAACCAATGGGAATATTTACTCAATTAACCTAGCAATGCTCACTGAGATCTGTCAGAAATGTGAAATCTTCGACAAAACATTCAAAATATCAGATGTAGACCTTTCTGTTAAAGCATCGAAATTCTCTAATTCCAACGTAAACACAGCTTATGGTCTTGTTCGACATGAGTTTCTTGAATTCCTCATAAGAATATCCCTAGATAAATACTTTCGTTCAGGTTATTGCAAGACAGAAAATGAAGCTATAGAAACATTTTTCAAATCAAATTTTATGAAGCATCTTACTATCTACGATCAAGATAAATGGCGTTTTGAAAGGTTTTTTAATCAAGAATGTGAAGAGGTTTTAATTGAAAACAGAGAAATTCTACAAATAGTTTTTGATATGTATAGTGGGAAAAAAGCTAAACCAGGAGAAAAGAAGTATATGCTTGTTGAAGATTTTATTAGTTTATGTCAAGAACATGGGCTTATGAGTGATACTTTCAATTTAAGGCATGGAACATTATGTTTTCATATGGCTTTGATGACACATGTTGATGAAATAAATACGATATTGCATATGGAAGCTTTGAAGTTAGAGTTTTGTGAAGCACTTGCCAGAGTTGCTGAGTATTTTTATTCTAATGATCCAGAAAATGATATGCTTGGTTATTTTTATAGTGAGGATAGTTTGGGGAAGAAACTTGGTGAGATTATTGAGTTGGGGTTTGCTAGGTATAGGATGATGAAGAAAAGCATGACAAGGTCTACACTTGGACCGTAATTAAATAATAACTTGCTTTTGACGTAATAATTTTATAGAATTTGTTATAAGTAGTTTATGTATATATCAAAAATATGTCATAATCTATCAAATCAGCATATTTAAAGCCAAAAAATATATAAAATCTCATACAAAATATCAGAGACATTAAAAATCAAACTTATAACCTGAAACCATAGCTTAACTAATTGCATTCTGATTTTATCTAGCTTAATTCCAATCAACCTGTACAATTGTATCAGAAATCTTAATATGGCTGCCATTTTTCAAAGGAAATGGGTCCGACTCTTGCCTTATAGCAGTATTCCTCCTACTAATCGACTGCCACGTCCCATTGACAGTCGGTTTATTTTCAACCCCATCAAGTAGCTTCCAACCCCTATTACTATAAAACACCCTACACTGTGTTCTTGATATAGTATTTTCAGGCAAATTTATATCACAAGCCTGTGACCTCCCTATAGTAAAAACTTTATTCGGGTCTTGTGCAACAAACTTCCACGTCGAAGTTTGTACAGTAGCTTCATTATCCGCACTAGCCTTACTAACTTTAATAATCACAAAAGGTTCACTATCTTGTGCCATATTCATACTCATACATCCATCATCTTCAAGTGTAAGCTCAGGTCCAAAAGCAAAAGCATTATGATCATTTACAACTTTATCAAATTCAATGTTTATATCGCTGCCTACTAAAAATACCATCCCTGGCTCAAGGTCAATTGGTTCAAAATTCGAAACTTTTATATATGTACCACACATACTTCCAAGGTCAATAAGCATAGGAAGTCTAGGTTGCTTTATGAATAAGAAGATATAGCGGAAAAGGTCAATAGGTAAGAATTGAAGAAATGAGTTACGACCTAGTCTTGGATGGCTGCCCATAAGAAAGGCAATCCATATTTCAGGAGGTGTTGCGTCAAAAAATATTTTGTAGTTAATTTTGCAGTGGGATCGAGATATTGCTCGGTCGCTTGGTGGGAGCATTAAATCGTTTGGTCTATATCCGTGCTCTGTGACTTGTTGGCGACCTATGTTGAAGTACCCATCAGGTGGCTGCCTAACAGAATCCTTGACACCATTTCGGTAAATGTAATAGGATTGAGGGAGAAAGACCTCGACTGTGGTTCTTATGACCTATGTTAGGATTACTGTCACTCTGAGGTATTTTTCTGAAGATTTTGATGAGCCGAGCTCTGTTAAAACAGTAGGATTTTCTTGATTTGAAGGAAAAAAGCCATTTAAAGACATTTTATACTTTATTAACCTAGGTTTACTTAATGTTTTTAGTAGGGAAATGTGAGGACGTAGGGGTTTTTATTAGATGGGTTTATAGTGAGAGATAGAGAAATTTTGGTATGATGGAAAAGGTTTTGATGGAGTTTTGGGGATTTTTTTTTTGAAAGTTAACTTAAGCTGGGATGGAATTTGAATTATAGATTTTCGATGTTTTAGGAGATAAGATAAGATTGGTGTGGTTTGAGTTGTATTAATTGAGGATGTGTTGTGGTGCATAGGTAATTAAGATGCTTGAGGCATTTGAGATATTTTTAAAATATTTATGAAACTAAGATTGGGCTAATTTGTATTTTTTTTGAAACTTATTGGAAAATGATTGAATGTTTGTTGAGAAGATTAGTGTTATTTTTTTGTAAAAGGTTCTTTAGTATAAAAATATAAATAGCTGCTAGTAATTAAAAAAAATAGAATATTTAAATTATTAAGAATATTTCCATGTATAATAATATGCTTTAAGTATCATAATTTAAACTATGATTATGGTTTATATACATAGAAACACATAAATTAAAATAAACTATGCGATCAAATTATCATAAAAAGTCAGCTTTATTCCTGAATATTATTCTTTTAATCATAAACTGCTTATAAGTCTTATCATTTTGAATCCATATTTCAGCCCTCACTGTTAAAATATTCTTTTTATTTAATAACATCTAAACCCAGCCAAATATAAAAATTATAAAAAATCTTTACCTAAAGCATAAAACAATTAAAAAAATAGCCCCACAAAAATTAAAGCATAAAATCCATTCTTAATTTAAACTCTATTCAAAAAATTTATAACCCTACCATAAAATTCCCACAAAAATTAAAGCATAAAATCCATTCTTAATTTAAACTCTATTCAAAAAATTTATAATCCTACGATAAAATTCCAATAAATCTCACAAATTCAAGTATAAATGTTGGGTGGTGATACATTAAACGCCTTGCTCCTAACTCTTTTATACTGTCTACAAGGAATTCCCCTGGGTCTAGGCGGCGCATCATTACCCTACCTCTTAAAAAAGCACATGTCTTACAATGACTTAGCAACATTTTCATTAGCCATGTACCCTTTTTCATTGAAATTTTTTTGGTCTCCTCTCGTTGATTCATATTACTTCCCACTACTAGGCCGAAGAAAATCATGGATAATCCCATTACAATTCTGTTCAGGAATAGCAATGTTACTATTAAGTTATCACATAGAAGATATGATTCTAGACAATTCATACATAAGCACTTTGACACTATATATGTTTATAATAATCCTCCTTTACGCAACTCAAGATATTGCTGTAGATGGTTGGGCTATAGAAATTCTTTCAGATGAAAATAAACCTTTAGCTTCAAGTTGCCAAAGTATAGGTCAAACTATAGGCTTTTTTATGAGTTTTACTATATTATTATCTTTTAACTCTTTGGACTTTTGTAATACATATATTAATTCAGTTCCTCAGACACTACCTTTATTATCTGTATCATCTTATATTTACTTTTGGGGAGTTGTTAATTTAATAGTCACTGGTTTATTATTTTTTAAACATGAACTACCAACCAAAGAGAGTTTTAGTGTTAAAGAAATATATTATAAAGTATATGAATATGCGAAAACTGAAAAGTTTAAATATTTGTTATTGATATTATTAACTAGTAGGCTAGGAACTAGTTTTAATGATAGTGCTTTGTTGCTTGTGCTAAGTGAAAAAGGGCTTAAAGAGTCGAGTTTTGGTTTTTTTGCAGTTATTATGCTACCTATTGATATTGCTTTATGCACTTTGGTAGGATTTTTATTGAAAAAGTACCCTAATGAGCTAAGGTTTTATAGAGTTGGGTTGATTTTCAAGGTTTGTGCCTGTTGTTGGGGGCTTGTCCTTTTGCAAAGCTACCCTGGGTATCCTATCCCTAACTATTATTATGCAATGCTCTTTGTAGGAAATATTGCTTCTTCGATTGCTATGGATTGCATGTTTGTGTCTATATGTTCATTTTTTAATAAGATTGCAGATATTGCGATTGCAGGCACTATATTAACCTTTTTGAATACACTTCATAATCTTGGATCTAGTTTGCCTCGTTATGGTGTTTATAAAGCTATTCATTATCTTAGTGCCCCATCTATATGTGAAGAAAGTGCTTGTGAGGGGTGTGAGATTAAATGCACAGAAGGGAGACATGGGTATTATCCTTTAGCAGCAATAAGTCTATTATTTGCTTTATTTTATATATTTTGGATTAAGAAGATTATAAACAAAATAGAAGCTCTATACAAAAAATCAGATTAAATAATAGAAATAGTTTAGACTTTATTATTCTTTGGTAATTTGAATTTTTATGTGAGAAATCAGTTATTAGTTTATCTTTTTATCTAAATTAAACAATATTTAATATGAGTTCTACTAAAAAGTTTAATTACTTTTAATGTCCTATGAATAAATCCAATATTTATTAGTTATCAATGCAGAATTGATACCAAAAGATTGAATATAAATTAAAATCATGATTATTCCTTTGGCATTATGAAAATTTTCGCTTAATAAAACACTATCAAAATTGTTTTAGGAGTATAAAGCACTAGAAAAGAACTGAACTACTAATAAATTATATAAGAATCATACTTTTTTGAATAATTTTAAAAAGCGCTAATTCCAAACGATTTATCAGCACAATTATAAAAATTAAAAGCAACATTCAAGACTTTACAAAAAAATTGCAGGCAATGAATCATTACTATATAAATTCTATATTTCAAGATTTAATTGAAAATGATTATGCTCATAAATAATTTGCTTCATGTTTTTATTGAACAATTACGAAGTTTCTGTTAATTAAACGAAGAAAAGTTGTTACTGGTAAAAACTTCATAAATTTACAAAAGAAATAGCTCAGTTATGAAGAACTCTTCTAACAGAGT
>MPUH01000528.1:0-47898 GCA_001970955.1 Stentor coeruleus
GTTAAAGAAATAAAACAAGCAATTATTTTATGATTAGTCAATTTGAAGTATCAGTGCAATAATTTTATTAATTAAGAAAGTTTAAGTAAGCTTAACTAAAATAAAATTTGAGATGTCCACAGCTATTACAAAGTAGTTTCAATTAAATTCACTAAAATAGTTGGAAATTTAACTCCGTTATAAAGGAGGCACACTAATATTAAGATAGTAATGTAATTATTTGTAATTATCTAGTTTTTGCTGATGAGATAATCTATCAAAATAATTAGTGCTTGACTATTGTTCAGCCCTTGCTAATTTTCTATTAATATCATTACATCTTTTATATATTACTAAGGATTATTGACCATAGCATATATTTAAACTTTATTAATAATTATAAAATAAACTCGAGATCTAGCAATGCTTAAATCTAATACAAATTCTAACTTTAAAAAATATTTATTTTGCAAGTAACATCACAAAAATCTCTGCGTGCCTAATAAATATTATGGCTTAATTAAAGTTCATCTTGGCTATATCAATGTTTCTAGTAGTCTTTATTAACTCAAACAAGGACTAAATACAGTTTAATTGAAAAAAAGTCAAGAATAAAGACTTTAAATTAAGCAAAACATAATTTATCGAAGGACTTAATTTTACTATATAGTTATTATCATCTAGGGTGTGGAAAAAAATGAAGAAATGATCCGAGATTTCGCTGATCAGGTATAAGAAAAATGAAATTCCAAGAACTAATAAAATTGTTTGATATAAAAACTAAATTGAATCTTATGAGCTTCTGCAAGCATTCTAATCATAGCATGATAAAATTTAGAAAAAAGAATTAATCGTGATGGAAAGCATGATGGAGATAACATGAAGTTTTCCAAAATCCAGAGTTTTATCGCTAAAATTACAAATGTCAAAAAGCATCCGAAGAAAGAGTTCAGAACTTTAGCATTCAACAATTTTATTCTTAGAGAAATTGATTATTAAATCTAATTTGTAGTAAAATCAAGAACTTTTATCATTGTATTCTTGCTTATATTTGAACTTATTTCCCATGATATCTGGCCATAATAATTATTATATTCTTGCTTATATTTGAACTTATTTTCCATGACATCTGGCCATAATAATCACCATAAATATGCGACCTATTGGAGTAAGGAAAGACGTGACTATGCTAATCTTATTTGGAGGCTTAGTATCTTGGTGGGTCGGCCCAAAGCAACTGGCAGGCAACTTTTATCCTATCGAGAGACAGGAATGGAGAAATACCTATACGCAATGCTGCTCATGTCCTTGCATGTGCCCCTTTAGAACCCTTAAAGCTTAAATAAATGGGAACATTTAGGACCCTTTGGTATGATATTGTAAGGTTCTTTAGAATAAATCAGTAAGTTTTTCTAGTGTGGAATTAGTAAACTCTGAAATATATTACCTTAGTCCAATAATGTCATAAATTTTTAGACTAATGTTGCATCAGGTTTTAAATCAAGACAATAATGCAGGGATAAAAGAAAGAATTTATATATTGAGTATTTGTTTATAGTTCTAAATTCAAGTAAAACAAACTATTATAATCAATATTTTAGCGAATAACTTTTTGGAGGCTTTGCTAGTAAAAAAGTCCTTCTAAGAACATAATATTATACCTGATATAAAACTATGTGGCTTGAAATAGAAAAGATTTATTCAATTGATATATAATAAATTTAGGAAAGCATTTGCTTCATGATTCATTGCGTAAAANAATTAAATAAATGTCGGAACACAAACCCATCCAAGGGCGAGTCTGAGGATCCTTGAATGGATTTATTCAATTGATATATAATAAATTTAGGAAAGCATTTGCTTCATGATTCATTGCGTAAAATTAATTAGTTATTTATAGATAAAATTGATAATAATTGATTTTAATTGCAGTGGGATAAATGAATCATCATTTAGCCTACCATTTGTTATAATATGTTCATATGTAGATTTAAAAGTGGAATTCTTATCAATTTTTAAATTTATCAAATCTGCATGGGCTTTGTTGTTATTTAAATATTTTGCAAACGCTTACAATCTTCCTGAATCTGCTTCTTTTGTTGTTAAGAAGTTTTGTATACTGTTTTAGTTTATACATTTTTTTTAGAAATAAAGGCATTATTATTTATTAGGTCTCTTCAGAAAGGACTAACAAAGATCTGCTTTGGCAATATTTTAAGAGTATAACTATCGTAATTAGAAGCAGAATTTTCTTAAAATAGAGATTATAATTAATCTAATGGCGGATTATATTTTATAGGAATAGTTTAACTATAAGTGCTTACCTAATAAATTTAATCGAAAAATTTATATGATTTATATTAATTAAAGTGAAGGAGTAAAAATTTCTCTGGTAAACTGTGTAAGTCTTGTATAATAACTTTCAGATGGCTGCACACTCAGTTCCCGACTGTTTCGAAAAAGTAATTTTTTAAAAATCCTCTCAGATATTTTCGATTTATTATACTTCTGGAAGATGTCAATTAATCCTATTGCATATAAATTCCTACCATATTCCAATAAATGTCTAATATTAGTTTCTTCAGCTAAATGGCCAGGCTCATAGAAGCATACAAGAAGAGAATAGTCCATAATATTCAATTCCATTAGAATCTTCATATCATCTTCAAGTATTTTTATAATTTCATAGTAATTTTCTTCAGAAAGGATAATTTTTTTATTTGAATTTCTTAAATTTTCGTCTTTGAAGATTCTTCCTTGAATAAGGTACTCAGGGTTACTAACTGAAACATATCTGCCAATTGAGCTACCTTTTAAATCAAAAATATATGCCTGGGAACTAAATGGGATAATATTTTCCATAAGGATAAAATATAGATCTAAGGGCATAAGTTTAAATAAGCCGAGAATTTTTACTAGCTTAGAATTTGGGCATTCTTCAATTCTTTTTGAGTAACTTCTTAAAAGTTCCCTGTGAAAAACTATTTTTTCAGCTTTGGAAATGGTTTTAATGACGAATTTTTCATCTGAAGTAGAGAATAATATTGAAGAACTATTTCCTCCTGACATTGTTATGAGCTGCTTAATTTTGGTAAGATTCTCATGGTCTAGCAAAGATCTAAATAAGCATTACTTGTAAATATCA
The DNA here is from genome assembly GCA_001970955.1 of Stentor coeruleus. Lineage (NCBI taxonomy): Eukaryota > Ciliophora > Heterotrichea > Heterotrichida > Stentoridae > Stentor > Stentor coeruleus. Next base: position 3,125 of record MPUH01000528.1, read on the forward strand.
TTAGAGCTTATTCCAAGTACTTGGATAATTTTTGCAAAAGAAGCTGGCGAATATATGGTAAGCTTTGTTTCCACATCATAAACTTAATAAATATTACTTTCTTCAAATTTCTGAATTCCATAGTAAGTTGCTAAGGCTTCAAAGTCATGAAAGTCCATGAAAATTGTTTTATGTCTATCTGATTTGCTGTATTCAAGCTTTTCAGTCACTTCCTTGCGATATTTAATAATTAATGAAACAAGTATAGCTAATATGCTCTACATAAATAATACTTGCTTGCTAATTGCCTCATAAAAATTAGTAAAAAAGTCGATTTCCTCAGATTCAAATAGACTATTTGAAATATCTGATAAATTAGAAAATCCTTCATGAGATTCCACTTTTCCTTTCCTCAAATCAAAGTTTTTTAGTTCAATATTCAAATACTTATAATGCTTTTTAACTTCTTTTTTGACTTTTTTATTTGTAATTCTGGAAAGACCAACACATGTACCGGATAAAGTTCCAATCAAAAAAGCTGCAAGGGCTAAGTTTTCATTAGCATTTGTAAGAACAATTATCAGTTTTAAGAGAGTTGGTAAGCACCAAGTCAATGAAACAGAAATGATCACAAGCGCATAGTTCATTGTTGTGGAAAAATACTTCCGCTTAAGTTTCTTTACTGCATAAATTACGGAAAACCACATTATAGGTAAATTGATGATAAAAGGAGCATATTCCAAATAGTGCATTGGATGGCTATTTGAGACACTGCATGTTTTTAAACCAGAAATTCCATAAGCCTTATATACAAGCAAAATTATACAAAAAAAAGTCGCTAGCAGCCAAGCAAAAATATGATAAAACCACATGCGTGTCTTATAGTGAAAATTGACTCTATTTTTCAGCTTGAAAATGATTTCAATAGAAAGGCAAGTTGCATAATTATACCCAAGAAAGTAAAAGAGCATTGTAAAAACTCCCCAGATTTCACAAATAGAGGAATAGTTCTTTTTCATTGCTTCATTAAGTGAAGGTAGAACAGGCAACCAATGCAGATCATAAAAAGTTTGTGAAATACACTGCATTGTTATAATCATACCTGGAAATCTTCTTAGCCTCGGTACCCAGAGCTGCAAAAAGATAGTTAGAAGGCTAAATAAAATAGAAATAACAGCAAAGCAAAATCCAATAGTTAGAATAATTTCAACTAATATCATTATAATTAACTACCCTATTTTTATATAGGCTTAGCTTCATCATCTTCTTCTTCAGCTTCATTTTCATTATCGTGGATACTGACATCGATTTTCTCCTGTTCATTATTAGGCGCCTGCATTGAGCTTTGATCTACAGCTTTATAATCAGAATTTTTTTCTATATTGCTTTCATCAAGATCTTTATTTTCTTTAATGGAAATGATATCATAAATTTTCTTCTTTGATCTACTTCCGCCTGGGGGAATAAGCAAATTTGGCATGTACTTCCTCTGTATAAACAAAGATACTCCAATTATTGTTGCCCAACCAATAGCAAGAGCAATGAACCAGCCTACATTAGTAGGGTCTCCAGCATATGAAAGTGTAGCTAAAAAAGACATGTAAGCAACAGCAAGAATTGAAGAGAATTCCCATAAGTTGCATCTATGGTAGTTAAAAGGTTTGAGCTTGTAGATAAGTCCTGTAAATGTGCTGATGAGAATAGTAAAAACAATTCCATGGGCTAAAGGAGATGTACTTTGTAAAGATTTGCCAATAGCTATGAGTAGAATTTGCATACAGGTTTTGAGCAATAGGAAAAAAGGTTGAATTTTCAAGTTAAGCCCTGTACGAGACTGTTGCCATAGAGGTCTTGAATAGGCTGCAATTGGCTCATAGCAAACTATTGCTATTGTTGACATGACTATATATGTATTGTGCTTCCCTTCCCAACATTTTGTGTAGCAGTCACGCCATACATAGTCATGACCCTGAGCTTTATGATCACACACAAACATATCAAGAAGCAAAGCTAGAGCTGGTAAAAAAAATGTATTTCCATAAAAAGGCAAAAAGACTGAATTTAAAATAGAAATCATCCTTTTACAAAAAGGTACATGCTTAAGCCAATGCTCTCCGTTAAGCATAATCAAAAGCACAAGAAGAAACCAAATATAGCACAAACCGCATACAGTTGCGAGAAGAATCCAATAATCACCTTTGCTTGTAGAGGCAACTTTCATAACATCAAGCATGAAGATATTTGAAGCTGCTTGAATGACTATTTGCAATGATGAAAAGGTAGGGGCAATTGCAACAAACTGGAAAAATTCTACAGCGATTTGAGCTTGGACTAATGTATCTTTCCAACTTCTTGTAACAGTTGAAGTGATTTGGCTGATATCTAACTGTTTCCATTTTCTGTACGAAAAAAAGCTTAGTCCTAAAGTTGTCAAAAACAAGAAAGTACCTATAGATATAATAATCCCAAGCCCTTTACTTGATGTTGATGACATATGCTGGGCGAAAGGACAGTCATAAGTGTATGGCCAAGAATCTTCTGGAGGACTAGAAGCTCCCCCTCCCCATAATATTGTAGCATTATTAATGCTTGTAAAAAGATTTGGGTTAAGTGGGTCATATTCTAAGACATTAACTAGAGTGTCCTTTTGGAAATTAATAATATTGTACCCATAAGCACTTCGGCCATTACTCCCTTCTGAGAATTTTATTTTCCCGCTTGCCCCTGTAAGGTCTGCTGAACGCAAACTGTTTGTTAATTCCTTTCCACTGTTGTAATCATCTCCACGGCTAATCATCCCACTAATCACACTAGCAAATGTATAAACTGAATCATAGGTTAGCATGCTCAGAGTTGAATAGTCTCTATCAAATTTTGCTTTATATGAAGCTTCAAAACTCAATCCTTTTTCTCCTTGGGCTTTGCGGTAATCAAGGCCAAAAGCTCCATTAATGACTCCGTATATTTTATCTTTGTGGTCTTTATAATTATTTTCTATGTCTACCAGGACATCATCCGTAAGCCACATTGTGCCAATCCAAGCATATTCACTTCCATGAAGCTCTTTTTCATAGCCAACCTTTGCTAGTTCAGGCCCAACTTTTGGGTTTCCAAGATAGACTATTACTTTTATTTGGTTTCGAACTATTTCTCCAAGTACATCAATTACAGATTGCTTAGTTGTAGAGCTCAGATTTCCTGAAGAGTCAAGTGAAAAGTCTATAACTCTTTTTGTTTCAAGGTTTGAAATAGTTACTTCTAAAGTCCCAACATTTGCTAAAAAACTCTCATAAACGCCAATACCATATTCATCATTGGTATAGATGACACCGATTTTTTTCCATCCTTGAAGCTGGATAAAAAGGGTTAGAGCCACAGCCTGGAGACCATCAGGTTGTACTATTTGTAATAAACTCCCATAAACATTTGAAGAACTAAGGGATGTTGAAGAGGCTGAATAAGTGATCATGGGTTTAACATCAATGTATGAGTTTTCAGCTGCGGCATAAGCATCGCAAAGTTCTAAAGAGTGCGGTCCAACAAATCCAAGAATATTGTAAGACGAGAGTGATCTTAGGTTCGCTGATGCAAGAGAGGGAAATAGAAAAGTGTCTGTATAAATAGATTGTATTTGGTATCCATTAAGTAATGATGGATCAGCGTTAATTTCTTCAATCGCTAACGAAAATCCATTTTTAATCTCTTCCCCAATTAGTAGTTCATTACCTTCATTATCATGTGCAGGGTAAAGAAGGCCAAGCTGAATGATTGGAATTACATCATTAGGAATATCTGTAGTGAATCCAGGCCAAATAATATTGAAGTTTTCACTTAACTGAAACATATGAGTATCTGGATTCCAAGACCCAACTTTAATTTCTGAAAAATTCACAATATTATATAAATCGTAAGTAGATTTCTTAAGCCCGTCTTTTGTAAAATGCAGCTCATAATCTAAAGTAAGAGATTCTGGGTTGGATAAAATATATTTAAACAAATCGGTTCCTGAAGGATTCTCAATACTTAAAAATCCTTGGCAAGCAAGGGTTATCACAGACAAATATGTGTTAAGAGGTTCTTCCATTTCATGAATGGCATCTGTTGCCATTAGCCCAATCGCTCCTGTTTTTAACACTCCATAGCTTTCTGTTGAAATCCCAGCATTTGAATCCCTTAAAGTTTCTCCAATATGCTTCATAGCATCACTATTTAAAATCCAAGAAAATCCTACTCCACCCATAACACTCTGATCAGCAGCACGAAGTACCTGAGCTGCAATGCTTGGTAAAGACATGACAACTATAACTCTAGCTCCTGAGTCTCTAGTTGTGCTTTGCAGTCTATATGAAATACTATCAGCTTCTAGAGTATCATCAATATCTAAAATTATCTGATCTTTAACTTCGATTGGGCTTTGTACTAAAGATTTGAATATGCTTGACATTTGAGCATTGTTTATTTGTTTATCTTGAATAATTCCTATGTTGCTCCATGAATAGTGATTTATTAAGTCTAGTATAGCTTCTGCTTGAGAAATGAAGCTTGTTTCAGCGTATAAAGTGTTTGGATAGGTCGTTTCATCCTCAAGAGTATTGATTGGTCTGCTGATAACTACATGGAGGTAGCTGTTTTTGAGCGCCTGATCGGCAAGAAAGCTAGAGTATCTTATTGAGAAAGCTGCATCTAAAAAAACAATCACCCCTTTGTCTAAGAAAGGTGAAGGGATTTGCCATTTCGATTCATCAGTTTCTGAAAGAAGATCAACTTCAGCCCATACTATCTCAATGGGCTCTGGAAGATTTAACCCTGTTTCTACTTGAAGAAGTACTGCTTCAAGGTTTGAAGCAAGCTGATTTTTTAGCGTTTGGCTTGTAAAAGGAGAAGTAAGTAATCCAATTTGAAATTTCGCTTCAGAGATAACTGCTAGTAATAGAAATGAAAACATTATTAATATATCAATACGTCTATAACCAAGATTTACTTCACGCTTCTATTGATTATGAAAATTATGATATTAAGATGAAATTTATTTTAGAAAAGGTAAAACATGCTTTCAATATACAAAAAGAAAAAGAGTATGCTCTGAGAACCATACTTTTGTCGCAATACCCCATATCGAAAATCATGATAATTGTTTTATTATAGCTTCAGAAACTGAAAATTGATTATAATTTGATTGAACTATGAAGTAGTGAATAATTATATTGAGAAATGTGAGAAGTAATACTAAATTCGCTTAAATTAATAGATAAATTTATTGGCGGAAAAGGAATTGAAAATCAATTGCATGAATATAAATTTAAAATGAGAAAGCATAAACTAGACAACAAAATTAAAAGTGCATGTGTCTTTATAGGTTTTGAGGCTAGTAATACAAGAAAATTGCTTTGAAAATAATTGAAGACAGGTTCACTGCTACATTCTCAAAATTATTCAACGCATTCTAAAATTATCTCAATAATCACTAATGACTCTTAAAGAGCATATTTAAGTTTATATGGAGGAAAATAAACTAAAAACTTATGAAATTACCTTTATGCAATAAAACATTTTTGAGATTTTGGATTTGTTATACGAAATCTACACTTTAGTGCCAGGATGTAGTAGTTAAGTAACCTTATTTTAGTTTCAGAGAAATTAAATTTCTTTTTTTTATCCTTCTAGCAAAGAATCAAATTGAAAATAAGGGCATATAATTTGAATAATAAAGTATGTTAGCGAACTAATGCTAATAGTGTAATTAATATGAATGAAAAAGATTTAAAAAAATAATAAATAAAAAGTAAAAGTAAGCCGCAAACGCACAATTATAGAGACGGAAGCCCGCAAAGTTTTGAGAGAAAGCCGATTTTATTATAAAAATAAATGGATTCTGATACTTCTTAAGAAAACTGTGTGCTAGCATTTATGATTTACAAATTTTTTTGTTTTCTAACTGAAATACTTATTGTACCTAATAAATCAATGAATTTATACAAATTAAAAATATTTGAAGATTGTGATCATAGAATGAGGATAGAGTCAAATAAAAAATTTTAGACGCTCAAATAAAGAATACAGAAAGCAAGACACGATTAGAAAAGATACTATTTTAGAAGAAAACTGTCTAAAATACAGAAAATTTGGCTACTTGATTATTTATTCCTAAATAAAATTTCAAATATATTTCTCAAAAGTTTAGATTGCAAGTTGAATTTCAACTTGATGATAATTCTGCTTTTGTAAGATGCCCAAATATAATAGCCGAAATAGATGAGAGCAAATTTAAAAATATTATCAAGAGTTGAAGGAGTTTAGATAATAAGAATCATCGAACGCACTAAATAAAAAAGTTGCTTCCTTTGAGGAAATTAATAAAAGAGACTCTCAAGCACTTACTGAAGTATTTCTAAGACATAATCAATTATACAGAGATTTGTAGCGAGCATACAATAAATTAGAAAATTAAAAATTCATCCATAAAACAGTGAATTATTCATAAAATTTCGTGAATTCAGATACTGGTGTTCATACCAATATAATTGAAGGATCATAGAGCGGAAACAAACAGCAAATTCTTTCAAGAAATAGAATAATTAAAATTACTCAAAATTTAATAGAATTTATCTAGGAAGTAAAAAAAAATTGTCAAGCATTCTTTATGCATTATCTTTACTTGAAGTTAGGAATAATTAATCTAAAAATTTAGTTTATACTTCCTATAAAAAGCCTACATTTTTTATATCAAAGTAATTTGATTAAATTCAATTTCAATATTTATTACTTGGCTGAGTAGTATAATAAATAACATTTTTTAACTATGCTATAAATTATCAGTATATTTCTTGGAAAAATAAATAAAAATTGATTTATCTCTGATTTGCAATAGAAAATCATATAAATAAAAAAAACCTTATGATGCACTCAAATGTTAAGATAATCTTTAGTATTAAATTCTTGTTTTTTGGTGAATAATAAAATAAATATGATATTTATTTTTTGTTTAAAACTTTCCTTTAAAATTTTACACCTTATAAAAATAAAATACTTAAATTATCCAAATATAAGTTGCTAAACTAAACAATTGATTTAGGCATTTATAAATAAATTATTATGATCTATATCATTTAAATATAAGCTACTAAACTAAGCAATTGATTTAAGCATTTGTAAATCAATTATTATAATCTATTTTTGATAGCCAAGATATCAAAAAGTAAAAGATAAATATTATCAGAAATAATAAATGTGTTACCAAGAGTGATGCTGATATTTATATCAATGAGCACTTCAGGTAATATTAATTAAGAACATGATATACACTTGTTTATTTTGCAATCCATGCAGCTAAGGCTTCCGATTTTATCAAATTTTTTATGACAGCTTATGCATTCATAGTGTGCCTTATTAAACATTGCAAGATTCAGCTTATTAATGTTACTTCGCCATCTCATCAGATGCCCTTTTCCGCACCTATTATTTCTTGTGTTTATAGTTTTAAGCTTTTCAATGCACACAACACAAAGATCAACATCACATTCTTCACAAGCTTGGGCTTGTGATTTAAAAACCTTTAAGCAACCATCGCATTTGAACTTTTTAAGCATGGTTTTTACCAAAATATGTCCTTGGCAACAAAGAATGTCTCCTTTACAATTGTGGCATAGGTCATAGTTGCAACAGGTGCAATGCCAAGAAGAGCTGCTAAAAAGTTCGCAACACTCATTACAGCGAATTATGCATTTTTTATTGTTTTCTGTTAGGCATAATATGTGGTTAGATGGACATGTAATTGGAAGAGTTGAGAAGGTAGATGAAAAATTGAAGATTCTTATTTTTGAAGTGCTGTTTATATAGGACATAAGTTGATAGTTTGGGTTTGCTATTCTGATTGGGCGACGATCAAAAGGGCATCTATGTGAACTAACTATAAGGTGACTGAAGCAGATTTCACAAGTTGTGTGACCACAGAAAAGTACTATTGGCCTGTTGCTTTGGGAAAAGTTTTTCAAGCATATTTTGCACTCCATGTATGATTAAATATAATCCATNTATTATCAGAAAAGTACTATTGGCCTGTTGCTTTGGGAAAAGTTTTTCAAGCATATTTTGCACTCCATGTATGATTAAATATAATCCATAGTCTTTAACTCATGAGAATGAATAAATTAGAAAAAATGATTGCTTATCTATTTGGGGGGCTATCAATATAATGATATACAGATATTTATTTAAAGAAAATTACCTAAGTTTAAAAAGCTAATCTCTGCTTGAGAATAATTATACCTTATATATAATTTTAAACGGATATATGGAAGACGATTCGCTTATTGAGAAACAACAAGAAAATGAAGAAAGTCAAAGCAATAGAACTTATGTAGCTTGGCTTCTAGCCTTTATTGAATTATGCACAGTAAGCTTTACTTAGGAAATTTCTACGATAGTTATTCTTAGCATATATAGTAGTGATTGTGATGAGCCAATAAGACTTTGGTTAACTATTTTATCAAGTGTTTTAGGCTTCCATACAATTTTTCTAGTTGGTACTGAAGCTTTAGCATCGAATCTTAAGGAAAAGCCTGGATGGAATTCAGTTTATTTCACAGTAAATACAATTGTGCAATGCTTCCTGTTTCTGTGGATGCTTATTGGAGCAGTTTGGGCTTTCAATGATATGGATGCATGCAGAGATGATTTTTATGAAGGTTGGATGCTTACTATAGTGGTGCTTGGAACATATTTTGGAATAATTTCAGTCTTCCTCTTAGGCTTGCTTTTTATTGTCTGCATAACCTGCATAGGCTCATGGCATATATCCTCCTACTTAAAAAAGTCACCATAATATTCTTTAATCTCCCCAAGAGAGTTCTAAGTGATTTTTCCTCATTTACATTCTAAATATTTGAAATAAGCCAAATACTACCTAGTTATATTAATAAATGGCAAAAAAATTTGACAATCAGGAATACCGACAGATTTTTCTCAAACGGGGACGCCTTGAAGAAAATGCACTTTTTCCATCTAACTACATTACAACCGCTAAATACTCTATTTGGACCTTATTGCCTAAAAATCTTTACGAACAATTTCACAGAGTGGCAAATATCTGGTTTCTTATAGTCTCAATCTTCCAAGTCCTACCCTTCAATCTATCTCCAACCTCTTCATGGGCTACAATTGCCCCACTTTCTCTAGTTCTCACAGTTACTTTATGTAAAGATGCATATCAAGATTACCGCCGACATCAGAGTGATAAAGAAATTAACAACCGCCTAATAAAGTCCTGGGACGAAGATTCACAAACCTTTATTGATAAAAAATGGATGGATTTACAAGTAGGGAATTTAGTAAAGCTTACTGACAACGATAATGTTCCAGCTGATCTTATAGTCTTTGCTACAAGCCAAGAAGAGAATATGTGCTATATTGAAACTTCTAACTTAGACGGTGAAACAAATTTAAAAATCCGTATCGCTTTGACTGATACTGCATCAATATTTGAAAGCCTAATCTTAAGTGAAGCTATGAAAATGACTCACAAACTAGATGAAGCTGTGCTTAACAGTGAGCATCCAAATAACAGACTCTATGTATATGAAGGTTCTTTAAAAATAAAAGGACATCCAAGATCTTCTCCTATAGATATCAACAATATTCTTTTAAGGGGTAGTACAGTAAGAAATACTGCTTGGGTATTAGGTTGCATTGTATTCACAGGACCTGATACAAAACTTATGATGAATAGTAAGCACCCTCCTCATAAACGAAGCAATGTTGAGCAAAGAGTAAATAAATATCTTATTATTGTGTTTACTTTGTTGTTTATAATGGTTATTGTATCAACTGTAATTTCTGTTGCTAATACTTACGCAAATAAAACAATGACTGAGTTCTTTTCGGGGGTCAAGAGCTCGGACTCAGGGCTTAATTTTATCACATTTCTTATACTTTATAACTCACTTGTCCCAATATCTCTTTATGTGACTATGGATGTTGTTAGAGTTATGCAAGCAAAATTCATACAGTGGGATCTGAGGATGTACTATGCTCCTATTGACAGGCCAGCAATAGCAAAAACTGGTGATCTAAATGAAGACTTAGGGCAGATCGAGTATATATTTTCAGACAAAACAGGAACTTTAACAGAAAACCAAATGGAGTTTAAAAAATGTGCTATACGTGGAAGGGTATATGGCTCTATGGAAGTGCCTATTAACTGCTCAGATGTATCTCTCAACCCACACCCCAAGTTCAAATTCTATGACCAAAATTTTTTGGCTGACATGCATGGAGATTATTCAAAAGAAATAAACGAATTTTTAGAACTTCTTTCTTTATGCCACACAGTTATTCCAGAAAAACTTGAAGATGGGACAATAAATTATCAAGCCGCCTCACCTGATGAAGAAGCTTTAGTCATTGCTGCCCATTCATTAGGCAGGTCGTATGTTAGTTCTAAAGCTGGCTACTCTATTGTTAACATTGAAGGTGAGCCTTTTGAATACAAAATTGTTGGGGTAAATGAATTTAATAGTGACCGTAAAAGGATGTCTGTTGTTATTGAGTGTATGACTGACAAAACCAGACCTCCAGTCTTATACTGTAAAGGTGCTGATAATATGATATTAGAACGTGTTGTAGCGAGTAAAAAGGAAAAAGATGAGCTTACAAGATCTTTATATGATTTTTCAGTAGAAGGGCTCAGAACTCTTGTTTTAGCAAAGCGCGAACTTACTGAGGAACAAGTGCGGGATTTCGAAAAAAAATGGAACACTGCTAAAAACGCTATGTCAGACAGATCATTACGTTTAGATGAAGTAGCTGCAGAATTCGAAGTTGATATGGAACTTATTGGAGCTACAGCTATTGAAGACAAAATCCAAGAAGGAGTTCCTGAAACTATTGCTGACCTAATGGAAGGTGGGCTTAAGGTCTGGGTACTTACTGGTGATAAGCAAGAAACAGCTGTAAACATTGGATTTTCATGCAAACTTCTTACAAAAGATATGGACCTTATAGTATTAAATTGTAATAGTGCTGATAACGTCAAATATATGCTGAAAAAAACTCTAGATAAATATGTCATGTGCAATAATATTGATGAGAGTTATTATAATATGTCGCGCAATAGTGTTCAAAATGGACTAACTCCTAATTCTAATAGCATTATGAGAATTTTAGAACCAAATGATGAAGATACTAACCATGTTATTATGGATATTAAAAAACTCAACTTAGGACTTGTTGTTGATGGGGCAACTTTGACTTATATTTTTGCTGATATTGATACTATAAAATATTTCTCTATGATTTCTTGCCTATGTCATTCAGTTATATGCTGTAGAGTGTCTCCATTACAGAAAGCTGAAGTTGTTCGTTTGGTTAAGCACAATTTTTCATTCAAACCTATAACTTTAGCTATTGGAGACGGGGCTAATGATGTAAGTATGATACNTTGTAGAGTATCTCCATTACAAAAAGCTGAAGTTGTTCGTTTGGTTAAGCATAATTTTTCATTCAAACCTATAACTTTAGCTATTGGAGACGGGGCTAATGATGTAAGTATGATACAAGAGGCTCATGTGGGCATTGGTGTTTGTGGAAAAGAAGGTTTACAAGCTGTTAATTCAAGTGATTATGCGGTGGCTAGGTTCAAGTTTTTGCTTCCGTTGTTGTTTATTCATGGGAGGTTTAATTACCAGAGGATTTCTAAAGTTATATTATACTCTTTTTACAAGAACTTTATATTGGTTTTACCGATGTTTTATTTCAGTTTTTATAATTTGTATTCAGGGACTACGCTTTATGACTCATGGATATTGATTTTTTATAATGTTTTTCTAACAGCTTTACCAATTGTCATTGTTGGGACTCTTGATAAGGATCTAGGTCAAGATACAATACTTGATAATCCAGTGCTATATCAGGATGGGATTTATTCAAGGCTATTTAATGCCAAAATATTCTTGAAAATCACTTTTGATGCAATTTTTCATTCATTGATTGTTTTTTTCTTCATTATTTATGGTAGTGACAGAGCTACAGACAGTGATGGAAATTCAGTTGATTATATGCTTGTTGGAACTAGCGCATTTTATAGTGTTGTACTTACTGCTACATATATTATGATGACTTATACAAGAGATTTCACTTTGCTATTTATCATCATAATATTAGTCTCTCCATTGATATTTTTGCCTTATTTATTTGTTTATGACTACTTAAAACTTCCAACAAATTCTATGATTGGAATTTCAGTCAGATTCTTTAATATTTTACCAATCTTTCTTCAATGGACACTAGTTCCTATAATCTGCCTTATAGTGAACCTTGTAATTGATTATTCTTTTTCCCTTTGGTCTCCTACAAAACTAGATACCCTTAGGCGTAAAGCTAATACTAAAATCATGCCAGAAAAAGTTTATCAAATCGGTGATGAACAGCAGCAAGTTACAGTAGAGCTAAGCCATATGCGTGTTGCAGACTATGCAAATAACCTTCAAAAAGTCTTCAATCCTAAAGGCATGAAAATCAAAGAGCAAAAGCAAGTGAAAACCAAAAATGACTATACAATGAACACTCTTACCTTAACCTTCAATAACGAGTACCTAGAAAAACGCTTCAAACGATTTATTACAGAGAAAATTATTGGGTTTATAAGAAAAATGTTTATAATCCTTGCATCTGGCTACCTTTTATGGACTATAGCTGACTTGAGTACGTCAACAAAAACTCCATTTATGATGGCCATAAGGATATTTTTGATAGCCCTCTTAGGAGGACTTGTAGGTTTTACTTGGACAAAAGCTTTTATTCGTTGGTATGAACATTTTATAATAATTGTTATTATCTTTGCTATTAGTGCGAAAATTAGTTTAGAAATACTCAATCAAAATGATGGATCTATGAGCTCAGCACTAATCCCAATCTTAACCTTTGTCTTATTTAACGTCAGTACATACAAAGTTTTTATCATCAATATAATCTCAATTATCGTCTATCTTATAAGAGTTTTAACTCATTATGGAACAATATACCAAGGTATTGACATGGGAATAATAGCTTTAGACTATGTAGCATTGCTTATTGGAATCACAAGTATCAGTGCTTATGTAGGTTATGAGCTTGAAAGGACTAAGAGAATCGAATATGTCCTTTTGAAAAAGCTTGAATACCAGTTTCAAAAAGGTCAAGACATATTAGGAAATCTGCTTCCAAGATTTGTTAAAGACAGAGTTAAACAAGGGGTTAGATATATTGCTGAAGATCAAGGTATGGTTACTGTAATGTTTTGCGATATATACAATTTTGATAAAATATGTGCAACTCACACACCTCATGAGCTTATTGATTTGCTTGACAAATTTTTCGCTATACTTGATAATCTATGTGAAAAGCATGGAGTGACAAAAATTGAGACTGTGAATAAAACTTACCTTGTTTGTGGCGGGTTAAAAGACTCTGAAGAAAATCTCTCACCTGAGCTTCTGGCTAAAAATCATTCAGTAAGAACTGTAAATATGGCTTTGGATATATTAAAAAAGATTGAGCCTGTTTATTTAAAAACAGGGGACAAGTTTTCAATTAAAATTGGGATTAACACAGGACCTGTTATTGCAGGGGTTGTTGGAGAGCATAAGCCACAGTTTTCTTTAGTAGGGGATACAATAAACACAGCTAGTAGAATGTGTTCTACAGTCAAAGGGAATGATCTCGTACAAATTTCAGCTGAAACTTACAAGTATGTTTGCGATCAAAAGTGGGAGTTTATTCCTAATAAAGTTGAAGCTAAAGGTAAAGGCATGCTTGATACTTTCCTTGTTAGTAAAAAACTTAGAAGAAGGAGCAAGGCTAGAGAATTCACAACTTTCGACCAAATGCCTTCTGTAGCTCATCAGCAACAGCCTGTTAATAACAGTTTGGTTGTTGATCCTAACTCATCTTCAGTAGCTTTGTTACCTTTTAATGGAGCTGTTAATCAGGTTTCTCCAGTCGCTGAATCAGTAACTGCTTTTGAAATCGACAAAATTGACATAAACAATTTTAATAAAGAAGATGATGACTACCTTGGATTAGCTGGCCCAGTCCAATGGCTAACATGCAATTTTAAAGAAGCATATGCTCAACATGAATATCGAGTTAACAGCATGGCAAAATATCTGAAAAAATATAAAATCGGCCTTTGGATCACTATACTTATCTATATAGTCCTTACTATAATTTTCATTGTTGGCTATAAAGTTAAGAGTTCTTATGGCAAACCTGCTGAAGTTGGGCTTAGAATTATCTGTGTTTTCGCTATGATAGTCATTGCTTTAAGTACAGATAAAGTTTATACACATTACATGTACCCATGGATGGTCATGTCTGTATATATTTCTTACACATTTATCAGTGTTGTAACTTTTTATTATGTTGATTCTTCTTATTTCTATGTTATTGTACTTGAAGTTATGTATAGTAATGTTGTGATTAACCATATTGCCTCATTACCATTTGGGCATGTTCTTATTGCGACTATATGCAATTTTATCCATTGGCTTGCTGTGATTTTAGACTACCAACATTTTTCTGTATCAATCGAAGCTACGTTTTTTGTTTTCGTTTTTATGATGATCAATGCAATTGTTAGCTTTACAAGAGAATATCAGGATCGTAAAACTTATAATTTAAATAAACTTGCTCAAAGAGAAATCCAAAACACAGAAAAACTTTTGAACCAGATGATGCCACCTCAAGTCGTCCGAAACTTAAAAAATGATATAACGACAACGGATAAGTATTCAAATGTGACTATAATCTTTGCTGATATCTGTGGGTTTACTTTATATTCAAGTGATAAAAAACCTATTGAAGTAGTTTCGATGTTATCAAAGTTGTTTTCTAATTTTGACCATTTGTGTATGATAAACAATGTATATAAAGTGCATACAATTGGAGATTGCTATGTTGTATTGAGCTTTAGTAACTCTGGAGATGAAGAAAAAGAGCGTGACCCAAGCAAAGAATGTAGCAATATGATAAACATGGCTTTGGATATGGTCAAATCTATTAAAAAAACTAATAGGGATAAAGGAACTAGTCTGAATATGAGGATTGGAATGCATACAGGTGAAGTTATTGCTGGAATTACAGGAACAAATATTGTAAGATATGATATTTATGGACCTGATGTGGATATTGCTAACAAAATGGAAAGTGGTGGAGCTGCAGGGAGAATTAATGTCAGTGAAGTTACAAGAGTGCTTTTGGAACAAAGTCATCCTAATAGATTTGAGTATATATTCAATAAAAAAATCGCTCACGAACCTGTTAATAGGACTTTGGACAGCTTTTTCATTAGGCCTTTGGTTAATGAAGATATAGAATTTTAAAACATTTATCTTATTTTTATGAGTTTTTATATTTAATATGCATAGGATCTTGAATAATCTTAATATCAGCAAAATACATAATTAGTAATGAAAGATGAAAGTCAGCGAGTAAAAGCTATATCTGAGATAATCCGGACACTGATAAAAAGCTATGAAAGCAACACATCAGTAAACTTGACTACCTTAAATAAGCAAGTCTCTGCCAAATACGGTTTATCACGTATTCCTAAACTAGTTGAAATCATGAGTGGGATTCCAGAAGAGTACAAGGCTATCCTCACACCTATCCTTAAAGCAAAGCCAGTGCGAACTGCATCAGGTGTAGCTGTTGTAGCAGTGATGTCTAAGCCTCATAGATGTCCACATATCGCTACAACAGGAAATATATGTATTTATTGCCCAGGAGGTCCAGATAGTGACTTTGAGTATTCAACGCAATCTTATACCGGATATGAACCGACATCAATGAGGGCAATAAGAGCCCGCTATAACCCTTATATACAAACAAAAGACCGTGTTGAACAGCTGCAAAAGCTTGGTCATGATGTAGATAAAGTAGAATTTGTAGTTATGGGTGGAACTTTTATGTCATTACCTACTGACTATAGAGACTATTTTATTAGNCTTGGTCATGATGTAGATAAAGTAGAATTTGTAGTTATGGGTGGAACTTTTATGTCATTACCTACTGACTATAGAGACTATTTTATTAGAAACCTCCATGATGCTCTGTCAGGACATAAAAGCCAAGATGTAACTGAAGCAACGCGTTATGGCGAGCAAAGCTATACAAAATGTGTTGGAATTACTATTGAGACTAGACCTGATTATTGTTTAAAACCTCATCTAAATGACTTGTTACAGTATGGATGCACAAGATTAGAAATTGGTGTGCAATCAGTCTATGAAGATATTGCTAGGGATACAAATAGAGGACATACTGTTGAAGCTGTTAAAAAATGTTTTGCTATGTCGAAGGACTGTGGGTACAAAATCGTCACTCATATAATGCCAGATTTGCCTAATATGGGCTTTGAAAGAGATTATGAGTGTTTTAGAGAGCTTTTTGAAAACCCTGACTTCAGACCTGATGGGTTGAAAATATACCCAACATTAGTTATTAGAGGCACTGGGCTTTATGAGTTATGGAAAAACGGGCAATATAAAAGTTATAACCCTAATGAGCTTATTGATATTGTAGCTAAACTTATGGCCCTTGCCCCACCTTGGCTTAGAGTTTATAGGGTACAAAGAGATATTCCAATGCCTATTGTAACTTCAGGTGTAGATAATGGGAATTTAAGAGAACTAGTACTCAATAGAATGAAGGAACTGAAAATTGCTTGTAGAGATGTAAGGACTAGAGAAGTTGGTATCCAAGAAGTGCATCATAAGACTAAACCTGAAGATATTGAACTTATAAGAAGAGATTATTACGCAAATGGGTCATGGGAAACATTTATATCTTATGAGGATCCTCGACTTGATATACTTGTTGGCCTGTTAAGGCTTCGAAAACTTGGATCCTGTACTTTTAGACCAGAACTCTTGGGAAATTGCAGTATGGTCCGAGAACTTCACGTTTATGGTTCAGTAGTTCCAATCCACGACCGTGACCCAACAAAATTTCAACACCAAGGCTTTGGCACGCTACTCATGGAAGAAGCTGAGCGTATTGCCCTTGAAGAGCACAACTCAGATAAAATTGCTGTGATCTCAGGCATTGGAACTCGGCATTACTATAGTAAGTTAGGCTATCACTTAGAAGGTGTTTACATGGTAAAAACACTTAAATAATTTTATAGTTTAGTTCTAAAGATCCTTTATTAGCTTAAGCATACAAGACATTTACCTTGTTTTTTGCATTCTTCAGCAACGCAGCCATATAAGTAACCTTTACAACACTCACAATTCATTGACGACGGATACCACTCTTGCTCTCTTTCTATATCTTTAATTTTTTGGTCGTCTACTGAGTGAGCAAACTCACAAAACTCTTTGATTATGCAATTACCACATTCGTTTAATAATGGGCATATCACATGTGAGTCAAAGATTTCAGGACCTTTTTCGAAATTCAGCATTTCATTCATTAGCTGGTTGATTCTTTCAAAATCCTTCTCTTCTTCAGCTGGCTGAGGGAGTTTCACTTCTTGTATATTTTCGCGGTTAGGGAATGCAATGATATAGTTTTTGATGTAAGTGAATAATTCAACCGGGTTTTCAGTACTCTCACCTTTGATAGGGATATCAGATTGATATTTCGGCACTTCGTGAGAAAATGGACAATTAGCCCTGTCGCATTCGAATTCTTCCCAGAATGAAGGACAACTTGGTTCGTTGGTTTCGTCGAAATACCATGGCATAAAAGTTAGATCATCATCAGCCATTTTATTCTTTACTTAGTATGCATTCATATTCTTAACTGATTATTTAAATGTACAAACAGAACGAAATTTATGTTTGGGATAGAACTGAATGCACAAATCTATTAGAAAATGAAGGAAATAAGATAAATATGCCCAAGCTTATTACATGTCCTATAGATATTATAACTATATCAATAACTCAAGTTTCTGTATATTTTCTTAGTGATGTTGGAGAATTATATACGTCAATAACTCCTTTGATAAGAGCTTTTCAATGGCTTCAAGGGTTTAAAGTAGCAAGTATTGCTTCTGGGAGTTTCCATACAGTGATAATAACAAGTTATGGTGAGGTTTTTTCTTGGGGTAAAGGAGAAACTGGGGCACTTGGTCTTGATAATACTTTAGAAACACAAATTCCTATGAAACTACCTTTAAAAAACGCTCTTCAAGTCTCTTGTGGGACTAGACATAGTGCATGTATTACAGCTTCTGGGTTATTTTTATGGGGTAGTGGATCTTTTGGCCAATTAGGATGTGGTGATATGAATAATGCTTTCAATCCTAAACTTTTGAATATTCAAGAACCTAAGATTGTATCATGTGGGCTGCAATATACTTTAGTACTTAATAAAAAGGGCCAAATGCTAGCATTTGGAAATAATTCATGTGGACAGTTTGGTAATGGAAGCAAAAAAAGCTCAAACATCCCTGTCTTTATAGAAAATATCCCTAATTTTAAATACATTACCTGTGGTTATCACTCAGCAGGTATAAACGAAAGCAATGAGTTATATGTTTGGGGAACTGGGGAGTTGATTATCCCATTTTGTTTACGAGAAATCAAAAACCCTAAAACAATTTCCTTATGTAATGATTGTGGTTATGCAATCGATAGAGAAAAAAATATTTGGTACTGGGGAAATAATCTTTTTACTGATTGTATGCATAAACCCACTATTATTCAAATAAAATCATTGAAAATAAAAAATATTAGCAATATATATTGTGGAAGTAACAAGATTTTTGCCACAATAGAAAAGAATTCCAATAAAAAAACTTCTGATTTTAACACATTGTATAACAAAGAAAACATTATAATAGATGAAGAAGATAAATATAAGCTTGAGATTTTTAAATTGAAAGAGCTTCTAATAGTAAAAGATCAAGAAATAAAGTCTTTAAAAAAAATTGTTAATCAAGAACAAACTTTGAGGACTGAAAAAGATATTAGTTACAACCAGATTTTTGTTGAGGAAATGAAAAAATTTAAAATGCAATGCTATTATGCCTTAAAACAGGAAGTTGAAAAGAGGGAGCTAACTGAAAAACTCGTTTTGGATCTTAATGAAGAGCATAAAATGCTTCAGTGTACAATAAAAGAACTTGAAGATAATCTAACTAGGCTTCTTAGTCGATGCGAAATTTATAAAGAAAAAGCTGAAAAAAATGAAGAATTGATGGAGAAAATACGTATTTTAACTGAAGAAATTCAAAGTTTGAAAAGTCATAAAAATAATGATTTTGGGTCAGTAAAATATATAAATGAAGTGTCGAATGACTTAATAGCGATGGATAGTCCAAATATTTCTATGATTTATAATAAAGAACCTATAAAAGAAATAGAAGATGATTTAAAAAAAGAAGATACAAAGTCATCAAGTGACTTGTTTAAGCTTTTTGGGTCTCCTGAGCCTATAAGATCAATATCTCCTATTTGTGTTAAAAGAGAAAATTTTATAAGTAGTAAGCAAACTAGAAGCAATGACCTTCGAAATATTTTGTTTAGAGAAGGGCTTATGGCTAATGGAGGGGTTAAGAATAGTTTGAATGAAATCAGATTAAGGCTGAATTTATTGGAGGAAAATAAGCTTGAGCTAGAAGGGAAAATGACTAACTTTGAGAAAAAACTTAGGAAAAATTATAATGACTTGTACTAATTTTTTATGTAAATTCTTTGATTAATACTTTTTAGAGATATAATTTAGAGTTATCTGGACAATTTTTTTATGTTAAAAGTTTGATTAGTATAAAGCAAATAACTTAGACCTAATTGGATAATTATTAAAGAAACTTATATCTTTTCCTATTAATAACTTATTCGCTTAACATCCATTATGACTTATGGATTAGTATTAGGTATAGACTTTTGCTTTTTTCATATTTAATCATTTATACTCATAAATTTCAAATTTCCCCTTCCATAATCTATTAATTCCAGTTTATAATATAAGTGCCTCTTCTCTTTAAATATATAGTTAGCAAATTCTTTGTTAGCTTTTAGGGTCTCTAATACACTTGCACCAATAGTATTTTTTATATTTTTTTGCACCAATCACTAGGGTCTCTGCATATTATCATCACCATTCTTGGCAGAAGTGTTCTAGGAGAGGACTGGATAAATGCTTCCTAAGGATTTTGCTAAAGCAAAAAGGACCACTTCATATATCAAATCTATTTTGATTTTTACTTGATAGATAAGGCATTAATTGTTGCTTGGTTCAGATTTTTATTCAATATTTGTTTTATTGATTTATTAAATAAGATGGGCGAAGGAAATTCAAAGACAGCTTTCAGATATACTTTAGAAGTTCCAAACACTAAAACGCCAGGATGCACATCAATTTACAAGTCAGGTATTAGAGCAGATGAAGATCTAGTATTTCCAAATACAAAGACCTTACATGAAAATTTTTTAGAAGCATGTGGAAAATTTCCTAATTCACGTTTTCTAGGCTCTCGTACCCTCTGTGAAGGTAAACCTAGTTCATATTCATGGAAAACATACAGTGAAATCAGAAATCTTTCTAAGCACCTAGGCTTTGGTTTAGCCCATCTAGGCTTAACCGAACCTGATTCAGAAGGTCATTCATTTCTCGGAATCTTCTCAAAAANGATTCAGAAGGTCATTCATTTCTCGGAATCTTCTCAAAAAATCGAATAGAATGGCTAGTAGCAGATTTTGCATGTATATCTCAAAGTATTACAACAATACCCTTATACGATGTTCAAAGGCCAGAGACCATAAGCATGATTATAAATCAAACACAAATGCCAGGGATTTTTGCATCAGGGGATCTGACTCCAAAACTAATGGATTTAAAGGCTGAAAACCTAATTCCATCATTAAAATATATAATTCAATTCGATCCTGTGACTGAAACTATTAAAGAAAGCTGCAATGCTATTGGGATTAAAATACTAGACTATAAATATGTCTTAGAAATATGCACTGAAGGGAAGGAAATATTACCGAATTCAGACTCTTGGCTGACTATTTGCTATACAAGTGGAACAACAGGAAATGCTAAAGGGGCAATAATAACCCATAATAACATGCTTTCTATGATCAATGGGGTAAAAAATGGAGTTTTAGATATAGTTCCTGAAGACTTATATATATCATATTTACCTTTAGCCCATATGCTAGATAGAGCTATTTGTCATTATCTATCTGGTGTGGGTGCAGGGATTGGATTTTATAGTGGGGATATACTAAAACTCAAAGAAGACCTTATAGCTTTAAAACCAACAATATTTGTCTCAGTCCCACGACTTTTTACTCGCTTCTATGAAGGGATAAATGAAATGTTTAAATCAGCAAAAGGTTTTAAAGGAGGACTTCTACGCAAAGCTCTAAGAGCTAAATATAAAGGATTAACAGAGCGTGGAGAGTTTACTCACTCATTCTGGGATAAGTTAGTTTTCAATAAAGTTAGATCTATACTTGGAGGACGAGTCAGAATGCTTATGACAGGTTCAGCTCCGATTCCAGGAGATATTCTAACTTTTTTGCGTATTGTATTCGCTTGTCCAATATACGAAGGCTACGGACAAACTGAGACTTGTTCAGGAAGTGTTTTAACTAATAAAAGTGAAACTGAAACAGGCTTTGTTGGAGGACCAGTCCCAACTCTCGAAATCAAACTTATTGATGTACCTGATATGAATTATATGACTGATAATGTTAATGAAAATGGGCAATTAGAACCCAGAGGAGAAATATGCATGAGAGGCAAGAGTATTTTTATAGGATATTATAAATCCCCAGAGTTAACTGCTGAAGCTTTAGATAGTGATGGCTGGCTTCATACTGGTGATATAGGAGCAATATTACCTAGTAATGGTTCTATAAAAATAATTGATAGGAAAAAGAACTTTTTTAAACTAGCCCAAGGAGAATACGTTGCGGCAGAAAAAATTGAGACAGTCTATTGCAAAAGTTTATATGTTGGGCAGATTTTTGTATATGGAAATTCACTACAAAATTATCTTGTTGCTATTGTTGTACCTGATGAAGAATATGTGAGGAAGAAATGGGCTCATGCAAATGGATATGAGGATAATATGAAGTTTGAGGATATATGTACTGATTTAAGACTTAAGAATGAAATTCTTAAAGATATGAATAGATGTGCTAAGGAGGAAGGACTACTTGGATTTGAGATCGTTAAAAAAATTGAACTGGAGCCGAAAATGTGGACAAATGATGATTTGTTGACACCAACACAGAAACTAATGAGATTCCATGCAAGGAATAAATATCAGGATATATTGGATAGATTATATTTGCAATAGCTTATAGGATATAATATTATAGGTATTAGTTGAGATAATAATAATTATAATGTATTTGCCTTTTTTAGCATCATCAAACTCTCCTCAAAGATTCTCCAAAGACAAAACCCAAAAAATTATAGACTTTTCAAGATCTAAATCCAAAGGTCAGAATGACTACAAAAAACTAAACTTTTTCTTCCTAAATCTTAAAGGAAGGAAAAAGCAAAGCCCAACTCATCAGAGAAATCAAGAAAAAAGTCCTTTCAAAATTGTTGATGAGTACTTTAAAACAAAACTCAAAAGTTTTGAAATTAATCAAGATTCTGGGTTAAAATTTCGATTACTCAAGCCAAAAGTTGTAAGTTTAGCTTCAATAATCTCTGATTCTCCAATAAAAACGAACAAATCATTTAATAACTTTTCTTTGACACAAGGACAATGTCTCGAAGACTTCAATAATGATTGGAAGCTAAAAAAAAAATTAGAAGCTAGTCAATGTGTGGGTAAATTGAAGAGCAGTTAAAATAAGAAATGTGAATTAAGAAATTTTATGGACAAAAGCTTTGTGATTTCTTAAAAATATATCTTGAAAGCTTAAATAAATGTTTTACCTTGAATATTTTGATTATAAATATGATAGTTTGCTGAATTTAGTGAATAATACCAAATTTTTTAAGCACAATTAGTTATATTAAAGATAAGATTTTGATATAAATTATGGTTGGAGTTTAGACTAGGCTTTGAAAGATAGGTTTACATTATTTTAGTAAGTTTAAGGTAGTATTTTAATGTTAATAGATACTTTTAATTATAGGTGCATGATATTCACGTAGATTTTCCCATATTATATGTGAGCTAAGTTTCTTGATGACTATGGCAATATTATTTCTGTAAGGATCAGCTTCTGAGTATATCATAAACCAAATAATTAAATATACAAATGATTACTTAGTAAATTTATCAATGCTTTTGTATTTTATTACTTGTAAAGAGTTAATTATTTTTTAATATTATCTCTCTAAGAATTATTATTATACTTTTGTTAATAATAATTTCTGGAGATTATAAAATTTGCAACATATCTTTAATTCAATCTTTAATTCTGCTAATTCATGATATTCAATAATTTAGCTTAATAAAATGCTATAATAGTATAAGAAAATTTAGTAAATACTAAATTATAAATAAGTAATTAGTATATATTATCTGAAAAATTATGAACAAAGCATACATTCCTGCGGATGAATATATTAACTGGTGAAACTAAAGAAAAGGGCTGATTGAGCATAAAAGTCAAGATAAAGCGTGTAGGCTGCAGGCTATTAAAACAAGTCTACTTACCTGTAGACAAGCAAAAAGAAAATTTAATTAATCAGTAGGATATGATGATTTGAAGGTCGAAATGGAAAAATGTATAAGTTTGTTACAGTATTTGCAAAATCCTTACTCTAAATATAATATAATCTAAAAGTGATTAAACATAATTATTATACTTAAATTAGTATTAATTATTGACTGTAGTAATTTAAGTGATTTATACAAATATGAACATAGAATTTGATGATTCTGAAGTTATAGCTTTGGTTTTACTTTTTAAAGCACATTTGAAAAAGAAAAATAATCTGATTTATCAAATAGATTCTCTGAAAATAGAAAGAAATTATTATCTTTTCCATCAAGATTACCGTGATAAGCGTAGACTCTTCAACAGACGCTTTAATGTGCAAAACAAATATTACAAAGAAAAACCTTTTACCTGTTATCCCAATTACTCAACTAGCCTTTTAAAGTATCTTTCATATATCGAAAATCACTTTAAGAATTTTTTAAATCTTCCATCATCATTTCACAACTTCAATGAAGGTAGACTTCTTGTCATTAACGAAATCAAAATCATCAAATCTCAAAAGAAAAGGTATAAAGAACTCTCTGCACAATTATCTCTAAGCAAGACTTTATATAAAAAAAACAGAATAAGAGTCATAAATACCTTCAAAAAACTTGAAAGAATTAAAACTTTAGAAAACGAAACAAAAGATCTTTATTTAGTCCTAGACAAATACTTTACTGAAATAAAACGACTAATCAAAGCTAAAGATAATTGCATACAAACATACAGAAACTATGTGAATTCGATAAAAGCCTACAAAGGTATCCTTATTTCTTACTCAAAAACTGAATGTATTATTGATAATAAAGAAGATGTTGATAATAAACTTGCTTTGAAAAAACTTGAACTTCATATAAAACTTTTGATTAAAACAGAGATTGCTGAAAAGCTGAATTTAGCTAAGTTTTATATGGGAAAATACTTCAAATTACTTGAGAGACAAAAGCTTGAGTTGGTTGAAAAGGATAAAGAATGCTTGAAAGATGAATATACAGTACGTAATGAAGATATAAGCAAATTAGACATATTAGACTTAAGTTTGAACGTTCTTAGAGCTGAGAGAGAAGGATTGAAGCTATCTGAGAATTCAGCATCGTCTACTTTTCATAGGAAGATATTTACAAGTATTGATGATACACTTCCTTTGATAGATTTTGACCTTTTTACTAATTTGGCATAAACATAACTTATTCCATATAGTTGATGATAAAAACAATACCTATCACTCTAATCTAGTCTGTTTTATATAGTTGATGATAAAACAATATTTATCACTCTAATCTAGTCTGTTTTATAAAACAATATTTATCACTCTAATCTAGTCTGTTTTACATAAACTTCACTATAAATCCTAAAGTTTTCTTAAATTTTATGCTATCATCATAACACTTAAAATAGTTATAAAATATCATTCTTCTATATCAAGAGCATAAAATTCTTAAGTTTCTTTTTAAAAACTCCTAAATACTTATTCATCCAATACTCTCTTGAAAAAAAAATTAAACTGAGCTTTTGAATTTATAATCGCAAATCTTTCATCAGCAAGACAGCTTGGAAATCATAATACTATTAGAAAAAATAAAAGATAAGCAGCCTGAAAACCAACAAGTTTGTCTAAGCCTCTGCTTTGAAATAAAAGTGCCTATAGGTAACTTATAACATTTATGGGAAAAAATTCTGACTATAGGGCAAACATTCAAGTTGTTGGAGCTACTATTCTGCAATAATGTGGAGGATAAATGATCAGATACAGTGGCTAAGCCTCAAAGAAGGGCCACAAAATGATATGGTGAATCAAGATCACATATCACTCAATATGATTTTTCAAGATTGCATTCGCATATTTGGTGGATTGTGAGGAAGATAAGAGAATTAATGATTTATGATGCTTACATTTAAGGACTGAGATTTTATTGAATGCATTTAGGGCAAGTGATTAGTTTATATTGAGCTTATGATTTCATTTTGAGACATGAAAAATATAGCTAAAGAAGTAAATAGCTTGTGTCTATATAATTTACATCAGCTTGGATTATATTTCAATTTCAGTAGCTTGAAGAGTTTAAAAGTTTAGGACTTTATTTTTTCAAGTAAAAAAAACTAATCTTTTAAAAACCTATTGATAAGAGAAACTTGACTGAAATTAGTCCTAGAAGAGGAGTTATCAAGAAGAATACTGATAATGACCCTCCTTATAAGGATAAGAATATGAATGTTTGAGGAAAAAAAAGCTGCATGATGGATCCATGTGCCAGGCTTAAGGGAGGATTAAAACTAATCTTAATATAAAATAGATAAAAAAGTGCTGTAAGAAATTGAAATTTTATGATTTTGTTCGGTAGATCTAAACACAAAATGCCTTTTAATGATTGCTTTGCGTTTTTATATTTGAAAATACTATAAATTCCCAAAGTATAATTACTTTAAATATTTAGCCAGATTATAGAGCCGATTGTGAAAATATTTTATCAGATGCTAATGTTTGTTTTAATTCAGAATTCTGTTCAACGATTATTTTATGGTATGGCAGAATTTGAGTTTATAGGAAATAATTAGATGCAGAATTAGAAATTATGAAAATTATGCCAACCATCCTCAAAAAATAATCAATCATTTGTAAGACAATCCCCGTTTAAGCCTATAAAAAAAATATCTATGCAAAAAGCAAGGGCTGGACAATAGTCAAGCGATAATTCCTAACTAATACTAAAAATTTTTACTGGAGTTATAAATTGATGATGATTGCCAAGAAGTTCTTGATTATTCATTTATTGGCTTTAACATTGGACTCATTGGTCTAATACCAGATTATCTAGGTTTCTCATTTTCCTTTTCTTTTTTCCTAATTTTAAACTTTTAATTTTTGACAAAAATTAATAATATATTCTCCAGGTAGTAACAGAGTTATTATTATATGTATTCACATCTTTGGGTTTACTTGATTTTGTTTTTTTCATTTTCATAGGAGCTTTTAAGATTTGTCAGAGCTTGAATTATTTATTTCAGCTTTGAGATGATACCCTTGGCTGATAATAAACTTTTATTCTTTAGATGATTCTTCCTAAAAAAATCAGGGTCTAAAATCTTCTTTTTTTTAGTTTTAAAGTTTCTATGGCTCTACTATAGAGCTATAGGGTTTATCCAAGCATTACAAAGTATTTAATATAGTGGAGAACTTCTATAATATCAATATTTAACATCTAAAGCATAGAATTTTTCGAAATAAAAAACTTCTGGATGATAGTTGTATTGAAAAAAATATTTTATAGCAACCTAACTTATTATATTCATTACATTTTATTATATATTGTATATTCTATTATTCAGATAATTACTTAAGCTTTGCTTTAAGTCTGATGCTTTACCATAAGACTCATATTATAATAATAAACTAAAAAAATTTTTAAAACTTTATAGGTAATAAATTTGTAAAATCCATATTTTTTCTTGGATTTATATCATTTCCCCCTAATTATAACTAAATTAACACACTTAAGCAGCTTTATACTTTAATTTTAGAGATTAGGTAAAACTATTTAAATAATTACTTATAAAACCAATTTCAAGGCACTAATATTATATCACTTAAACTTTCTAT
Source organism: Stentor coeruleus (assembly GCA_001970955.1). Lineage (NCBI taxonomy): Eukaryota > Ciliophora > Heterotrichea > Heterotrichida > Stentoridae > Stentor > Stentor coeruleus. The sequence continues at coordinate 30,371 of MPUH01000528.1, forward strand.
AGAAATAATTGTGAATATTGTTTAAGATTGCGTTCTAGTTGCGGTCACAAATGTAACAATGAATATTGTGTAAAGAAAGAAGCTAATGCAAAACCCCCAAGTTCCCATACAACTTCCACACGTCAAGCTATACGTGTTAAAATATACAACAAATACAGTAATTATCAATAGAATCAACTAAAATATATAAGGTCAATGCGGACCTATAAGTATATCTAGTAAATTGTTTATGAATATAGCCTAGCAATTTACTTAACCTGTAAAATTTTAGTGTTTTGATCAAAATTTTAGAATAAACTTCTTCCATATTTTAATGGAATCCTTCCTATACGTTTTTTTTGGAACTATTACGCTAGGAAATTATGCAATAGAATAGCCAGAAGCAGAGATTTTATAGAGAATGCTTATAAGATAGTGGCATGCGATATAAAAAGTTTATAGATTTTTACTATAACTAGTTAAATACTTATGGCGTAATTTAGGCGAGAAACCGGGAAAATGAATGAAAGAGGTAAAAATAGATATAGATTGACTGGATTAATACTTAGGCGTGCGAATTACTTAATTGCTTGAATTATTCATTCTTGAGTGCNGTAAAAATAGATATAGATTGACTGGATTAATACTTAGGCGTGCGAATTACTTAATTGCTTGAATTATTCATTCTTGAGTGCTCTTGAAAGTATTGATCTTTTGGTTTTCTTGAGAAATGACTCAAGCCTTATCATCCTAACTCTCAACTCTAAGGCCTTCTTGATTCTCTCTTCGGCTAACTGAGTTAAAATCATTTCTTTCATCTTTTTATTATAATGCATTTGCCTAATATTATGCTTGTACCTGAAAGCAAATATATGGATATATAAAATAGATGATCAATTATTTTTTAAAGTGAGCTATTGAACTAGCTTTATAGTATATTGAGAAGCATATTAGCCCTAGTAAATGGGACGATTTATGATGATTTGTAAAAATTATATAAAATATGGCTTCATATGAAAATCAATTTTTTGACACGGTTTATATGGATGCACTTAAGATTGTATTTTATTTATTTATTTCTAGCATTTGCGCATTTGTAAAAATATAAGATTTTACAAACAATAAAATAATTTACCAAGGCAGCATAAGGTGTAAACTTATATTTTTCTTGATTTACAGATTAGAGTGAATTGGTATAATTTGTTCGAAAATTAAATTGATATATAAAACTTTGCCTGGGAAATTGACATAAAATTGAGCTTGTCCGCGAAGTTAATCCACATTTTTTATAATCTTAACCACACTTATTTTAAATAGTAGCAAGTAGCATTGCTTTTAATGCATACATTTTATAATATAACAATTTAGTATCAAACAAAAATAAAACCTTTAATTTATACTCTAGTATTTATATTCTGATTCAATATTAATACTATATCATTCGATATATTTGGTTGTTCAAAAAAAAAAAGAATTTTTATCATAGAATATCTGAACATTGTCTTAGTTTTATTATAAACTTTATAGCATTCATATCTTGTAAACTATGATTATATATTTTCATCAGTGAATGAATAGTATAATAAATAAAGTCAATATGTTACAATCTATTATTGGACGATGCTAAACTGTTTCTAATTAGCCCAAAAAGAGATTAAAAGTAATATTTTATCATTTAATACTCAACTTGATCATTCTTTAGCAAATATCCATAGATTTTAATCTGAAATTTAAAACTAATACATCAACTTGATTTCACAAAAAAATATAATATTCATAAAATCCTATAATTGTTCGATTTTAAAAGCTAATAAAATGATAAAGAGTGACTAAGTGTTGAATTTATGATATTATGCAAGAGCATCTGTTATAAAATCTTATAATTATTCACTCATAAAATAAAAAATATCACAAAAGCTAAATTTTGCGTGAGTAAATCCGTGTATTTTCATGGCATAAAAATATTTCTCTTGGCTATATTGGTCATTTTAGTAAAATTGATTCTATAGGTTTCTCTTGTTACGCAAGTTTTATGAACGCCCAAAAGACTATCCATTTATCAATTTATTTGATTCTACCAGTAGTTATTCTGTATATAGCCTTATGTCTATATGCTTTTTCTTCCAATCTAGCTACCACATCAACCTTATTATCATAGATTTCAATCCAAAAAATATTCTAAATCTAATATATTCAATCAATAAGCAGTTTAGCTTTACATAGTTAGGTATTCATTCCAAATGTAAATGTATTATTTTATATTAGCAAAATATTTAATAAAAAACGACTACTTAAATATACAATGGTAGGAAACTCGTGAAAAGGATAAAATAGAGTAAATAGATTTAGCAAATACCAAGCTGCTTTATAGTATTTAAATATATTTATATGATGATATACAACTTCTATAAAAGTTTACTTTTACTAAAAATCATCAAATTGTATATTTTATATACTGTATTTGCATACAATTATATTTTATATTGTTATAGTTTATAAGTAAGATTAAAGTTTAAAGCTTGCATTTTATAAAGGGAATATTCTTTACTAATAAAGTTTTAAGACTTGGGATTTTTTATTTAGTTGTGAGTCTTTTAGGGTAATTCAGTTCTAAGTTTGAGTTCTTAGTTAAAGCATATAAAAAATCGAATTTATTTTCAAAGTTAAAAAAGAGTCTAAAATTATTTGATTCTTTAATGATTGCATAACTATTACAATTCAAATTTGCAACATATAAACTTAAGGCTTACTTTTATATCATATTTCTTTTATGTTCAATTTATATTCAAGAATTAGGCACAGGCAAGAGTTTATATGATTATTATTTTTGTAAGAAAATTTTTAGATTTTGTCTTTGCTTTTCATTTAAGATGGTTTTAAAGGTAATGATTTGTACTCGATTTGGTAAATGATTTTGATTGTAAGCGAAATCCTCGATTGCATTAAAGATTGAAAATTTTATCAAACAGATACAAAAATAATTCTTTTGTTAGTGATACTTTCTAGAAGTATTTTAATCAAGCTTACAAAAATTTAATTCAACACAAATTTTGATTGGAGATGCTAAGGAAATGCATTTTCCCTACCCTATAAATGAATAAAACGAGTTAATTTTTATTTAATCCCAAGTGCTTAAAATTTCTATATTGTAGTTTAATCAATTATGTTAGTCCTTAACATATGTTCATGCAAAAACATAATTAACTTTTGTATACATTTCTCTAAAACTTATATATGTGCTAATTCAAATACTATTAAAAAGTATTAGTGATCCATACTATTTTATTCAGCTATAATATCTAACTTTTTATGCCTCTAGAATATTTAATTCATATATGCCAGAATTAATAACCTTATTTGACAGACTAAAATATTTATTCATTAATAAACATCAACATAATCTTCTATTATAGTAAATAAGAATTCAAAATGCAATCATTTTCAATCTATAAAGATAAATTATTTTACTAATAAAATACATCAAACGGTATTCTACCCATATCTATTCCCATTAAGACTAACCTTAATAATTATTATTAGAATTCAAAAGTACCGGCCTCATGCTTTTCTCTTGCCCCATAATACTGGAGCTCTGAAAGTGTTTAATCAAACTTTGCCTACCTTGTATTCTTGCATAAGCCAGGGCACAAACCTTTTCACTATTAAACTTCTCCCATTTCTTCCCATCAAACTCTGTATAAAAGCTTGGAATAAACCTATAATCAACAAAATTGATAAACGCATATCCAACATTACACTTATTGTTAAAGTCAATTGGCAAATACACAAAATCATAAGAAAATATATGATTTTTATCTATAGATTCAAGTAACATAGTTTGTGTGTATTTATTAGGGATATTCTTTATCATAAGTGTAGTCCTCATATCATTACCTCTCATAATATCTGAGAGATTAATAACATAACTTGACAAATACTCAGGATTTTTTCTAGGAATGAGCAAAGGTGGTAGATTTTCCTTGTTTTCTTTATTTTTTTCTATAGTATTTAATTCTCTCATCCCAGTGCCGAGTAAATGAAGTAAGGATTTTTTATTCCACATTTGTCTGAGATCCCAATATTTGAAGCCTATTAGCCCACCTAGAGTTTGGATCTCATAACAACCATCAGCGAAAATCGTGTTGAACTCTTTAGCATCCCCAGGTTCCCCATATATATATAATATATCAGTATAATTATCAAAAGGGGGGTCAGAAAGGAACTCAACGGTATAGATCATTGAAAAATAATTAAAAGCAGCTTTGGCATTTCTTATATCAAAATACCCTACAATTATTATGCATTGGGCTATTTGCTGTGTGTCAAATACATGCAAATCCCCGAATTATAAAAAATGCTGCTCTAATTTGTCTTGGTCACTTTGACTGTTTATTCCTGATATCAGAAAGTTACGACTAATAGTAATTGCCCTTTGCTTTCCGGTAATCTTTTCAAAGACCAAGAGTCTTTTTTCTTTTCTCAAGCTTAAATTTTCATTTTTCGATATCGATAACATTTTTATTACTCAAGTGATGGAGGCTTTATGATAAGTAAATACATGTGGATTAAGATATGATTAGGAATTTTGAAGTAATTTAAGTTGGGGATTTTTAAAGTTTGTGGAAGATGGGTTTTGACTGTTTGAGAGAACATTTTTTAATTTTTGAATATTTTAGATTTGGTTAAAATTAAATGGATATAGTTTGATGATAATTTAGAGATATGGACTTAAGGGTTTCTGATGAAGTGTTTTATATTTAGTATACTGTTTAAAGAAATTGTATAGAACTAAGATTTAATTTAGATAGTTATTGTTTAATCATGTACCACTTACATGTTTATTAAAAATCTTAAAAACTATCTCACATATAAATATTCCTCATCTATGAACAAGCTAGATTTATAAAAATAAACCTACGCATATTATAATATTAAAAAACTAAATCAACCTAAAATACTAACAGTTTTAAAATTAAATTATCATTTGCTATAAGGTTAATTACGTAAACAAGGTAAGCGGATTGTCCTTGAAGATGAACTTGAACTTGAATTGCATTTTTCATAAGCATAAGGTAAAATCATCTGATGCATTGGCTTTTGGAAAGTTATAACATTAGCTTTTCTAGCTGAAATCATTATATTTGCTTTGGCTACTATAGTAAGTTTTAAGTTTTTTTGGTATGAAGAAGGCAGATTTTTATGTATTTTTTTATGTGTTTGAGGGGTGATCTTAGGGGATAATATATCACGTAATTGGTTGCGGAGGAATTCAGAAGTGCTAAGCTGTTTTTTGTATCTTTCAATTTGTTGCTTGGAATGAATAATGCTTTGGTTAGAGAAGCGCTGTTTTTTGTGTGTAATGAACTCGTTTTTTTTTGGAAAATCCATTATTTATTGTCGTAGAAATTGATATTCAAAAGTATGGAGAGACTTTTGTTATAAGCGAATATTAGAGTTTTTAGGGGAATTATATTTATTTTAGGCTTTTTGATAGTGGCAAATGGGCTCATAGTTTTAAAATATAGTCTTAGGAAAAGGAGGCAGTTGATATTTTTTTTAAAGCATTTATGAGGCAAAAACTGCCTTTTGATTATGAATTTGAGTAAAATTATTTTGTGGTGGACTAAAGCTGGAAACTAGAGTTTTTAAAAATCACTTGGGATATTTTGACATGTTCAGATTTTATTTTGCTATTGATGCAATTATTATCATGAACAATTCTAAATCTCTAAATAGTAAACATAAGCATATATTCTTATAATATAACTAAATCTTTGATTGGCATACTAAACTAAAACGTAAAAANTATAACTAAATCTTTGATTGGCATACTAAACTAAAACGTAAAAAGTATTAAAACTTAAATCAAAGCAATATATAATTAAAATAAATATAAACATATTCTTAATCCACAAGCCATAATTTCCAGTATCTAAATAACAACAATCAAACTAGAAAAACTATCAAAATCCCGAAATAAACGCATAATTTCTCAACCCTAACTATTAAGCTTAATTAAAAAATAGGATACCTATTAGGTGTGTGGAGATATCTAGGAACATAGTCGATTTTGCATTTAATTGGATGATACCTTCTCTTAAGCTGAAAATAACAAGGTTTTAAAGGAAAACTCTTTTTCCTTGACTGCCTAACTTCTGGTATTTCAAAATTACACGAAAAAGTTTGAGGTTTTTTCATATAATATCTCTTGATTTTCCTCGCAGGAAAATTGTCATGAACAAAACTCTGTATTTCTGTTGGAAACAACGTCCCTTCCCTTGGATTCAAAGCAAAATATTCATGAATTGCTGAATTCACAGCATTACCAACACAATTAGGTTCAAATTTGTTTACTGATATTTGAATCTGATTATCATTAAGAGTTTCTAAACAAGAGTCATTTACACAAGGTATCGAAATAAGTTTAGAACTGCTTTTAGTATGCAATCTACGCTTATTTGTACAACTTGAATCTGGTCGGGACAATGGTGGGGAAGATATTTTACTCCATGGTTTTAATTCGTTTATGTTGTGGGGTGGATGATTTGGTTTTTCATAAAGCATTTTAGGTATTTCTGATTTCAAACTTGACACAACTGCAGATTTGGGTCTTTTGTAATAAGCTGATTTGAACCTTGATTGTTGGAATTTTTTTGAAGGTTTTGTTATGTTATGCATTTTATTACTTAGGTTATGGTATGATAGGAGTAAGAATTGGATATTGTAGAAATTGTTTAAGGGTTTTTATATGTGGAGGATATAGTAGGAGTTATTTTGCTAGTTTAGAAGAGGAGATTAATTATTAGATTTTACTGAATTTATTATTTTAACTGGAGATTTTAGTTATATATGATGCATCAAATGTAGATTTTACACAATTTGATTAATTATAATTGCTAATTTTATTGTATTTTACAAAATGGTTACCTTTAGGTAAAACTTTGGGCGCTAAGGATATGATATTGTAAATAATAAAACTATGCTGGTATAGATTTGTGTTATTTTTAGTTAAGAGTTAAATATGGAATTGAATAAACTTTGAATTCTAATTGTATTTTAAAAACAATTTACAATTCACTTTGAATAGTGATAATTGAATGTATGTTTACGAAAATAAATCATAAAGAATTATCTTTAATTATCATATTTCATCATACACTAATACATATCTCATAGTTTTAATATTACTTTTAAGCTTAGAAGATTTTCATGATTGTATAATAAATAATATATTATTTGTTATTAAATTAGATTGAAAAGTTCAGCATTTTGAATATCCTTGCCCAAAATGCAATTAAATAGCAAAGAGATATGCATTATTTGCATTACCATTTATTTTCAATTTTTAAAGAGATTAGGATTTAGACAGATGATAATTTTTCAGTATCATTAACTAAAAATATATTTATAGAAATTTCAAGAGTTGCTTGAATACGAGTGATTCAAAGCTCATTGCAAAAACTATATTATTTATTATGTCTAAATATGTGAATAGGTTTGGGCTAAAGCTAAAATCAGTTTCTTTATGCCCTTTATTACTAGGAATTGCACTGTGCACTGCAATAACTTTGTCTTTAATGTACATGAAACTTATAATGTGGGTTAACAACATGCAAGATACAATAGAAATAAGAGAAAAAGATCATATGATAAAAATAACTCAAATACGCTCTCAAAGAATCAGCTCTCTTCTATCTAATGTAGGATTTAAATAGACTGAAAACAAACTTAAATACTTAAAGGATATTTATGAAGAAATTACTTCCAAAAAAGTCTTACCATCAGATAATTTAACAGAACTATATTCTGTCGATGTTTACAATTATGTTTCAGGATATTATGAGCATGATGATCCAATTTTATGGATAAGCCCAAATGATAAACTGAATATTCATGAGCTTCCAGAATATAATAGCTTGAAGCTGTTCTTTATATTTCTTAAAACGCTGGGCAAAAATTCGCATAATCAATTTGGTCTTATATTGGCAAATGGCTTAGAAGTCAGATATCCTGCACTAAACATGGACTATATAGTTAGCGCTAAACCCTGTGGAAAAAAATCTAAATTTGATTCTAGGTGTCTAATTGCCTATAAAAATGACACTTCACTTATATCTGAAAACCTAGCCCTTTATTATCAATATAACCTTACATTAATGCTTAGAGATACTGAATTTACAACATCAAGTTATCTTCCTAATATCTATTTTATTATAAAGAAATTAGAAGAAAATGAACTATATATTGATGTTCTTACCAATTATGATGGAAACAAAATATATTTAGATAATAATGAACCTATTTCAGATAACTTTGATAAAAACATATCTATGCTTATGAAACATAGAGGTCTAGAGTTTAGCAAAGGTATTGACTATAATATAATCCAAGACTTCAAGGATAACAATCATGTTATTTCCATTGAAGGTTTTAACTCAGAGTATATGGGATCACATGCAGAAGTAAAAATAAACTCAAAAAATTGTTCATGCAACCTCTTAACCCTATCATTAATAAACAAAAAATTAGCTTTTAAAGATCTCAGCATAGCAGTTGATAGAATTTTTAACACACTCATGATTCAAGTTTCAATATTTTTCATGTTCATCACAGTTGGTATTATAATCACATTTTTCATATCAGTTTCTATAACAAAAAGATTAGAAAAGCCTATCAATATTATTGAAGTATATTTATCAGGAAACATCGAAAATGTTCCTAATTTAAGTTTTAACAAAGAAGTCAATAGTATTACTAAATGCTTAAGAGAGATAGAAATTATTGAAGAAATGCTTAACCCACGTTTTATTTTGCATCCAAACTACTGTCAACGTATAGAAAATTTACAAAAAGTATTTTTACTGTTTCAGGCTATTAAAAGTGCAAGAGGTCTTGCGATAACAAAAAATCTTATTGGAAATGCTTATTTTGAAAATGAGGAATATGAGCAAGCGCTTGATTATTATAGAGAAGCTTTAACTGAAACAGAAGCGATATATAATGAAGTCCTTGCTCAAGAGCATGCAGAGACTAAGCTTAGTTACAATGACCGTAAAGAACTAAAGTCCAAAACTGGTAAAGATTCACATGGGTGGGAAGCTGAAAAAGCTAAAGTTCTAGCAGTGATAACTGATAGAATCCAGCAAATATGCTATGCTAAAACGATTATATTGGAAAAATCTCAAGATGCCATAAATAAACTTCGGGGAGAATGGAGAGCTATTATTGATTTTCATACCCGCTGCTTACAATATTACATTTCTACATCAAAAAATTATATTTATATGCTAAAAACTCTTATAGACATGGCTTATATTNCTTATAGACATGGCTTATATTTACCATAAACTTCAATATTTCCACAGTGCACTTGAGCTTTTAGATGTGATTTATGAAGAGTTATCTAAAATCAACCCCGAATGCATTGAAAATGCTAAAAACGATAAAGGAATAACTGTTGATATTGACATTACACGATTAAAAAGACTTAGTATCAAAATAAAAGACTGTGATGGAAGACAACTTTATTATCATATTAGTGGGATTACATTTGAAAAAGATATTATGATGCAAACGGTAATTTATAGAAGAGCTTTAATATATTTTGATATGGAAAAATATTATGAAGCTGGGTTGAATTTTACATTAGCTGTGGTAGTTATTATTTAGGAACATGGGACATGGTATGACCCTAAAATACGTAAGATGGCGATTGATAAAATTTATAACATTTACAATAAATTTAGGGTTATCAATGATGAGCCATTGTTAAAAAATTTATATGAAAAAGCGCAGATGAAAAAAAGATCAATCATATTTTGCTTATGTTATGATATACCTAATGAGATAGGTATAAATGAAGCTATTGTAACATTTGTTAGTGATGAAATTCAGTCGCAAAATGATAAATTTGGAGCTCTTACTGGTGAGGCTGATTGGAAGTACTATATGGAAGTGGTTGAAAGGGATTATCCAGGTCTTGATATCGAAAACTTGATAAGCAGTGTAAATTATTCTATATCAAGAAGTCATATCAATGATATTGTCCTCCAAGCCCTTCGAAAAATCCCAAAAAACTCTTCTGACTCTTTACTTATAATTATCTCTAAAAGCCTTCATAACAAACTTGGCCCTACACAAATTCAAGACCTTAACGAAGAAATCAAAGACACAAAATTAGTTTTGATATCTATTGATGATCTAATCCCAGAGGATTTCATTGATTTTATCGTCAATAACAATGGGGTTTTAATAAACAGAATATCAAACCCTAGACAAGCTTTTGAAGAACTTAGAAAAAGCTTTTTTAAGGTCTATTAATTAGCTAATTCCAATGAAGTTGTGTATAACTACAGTGAGGATGTTGCGGATACATTCAATAAATAAGAATAAAAATCCTGATGGTGGAAGTTGTCGATAAAGGCAAACTGCATAACCTTTATAAAAACCATTATAGCCTGATGTTTTTTTTATGTGTCTTACTGCATGTATAATAGTTGTAGTCGATTTACTTTGCATCATAGCCATAATAACTCTATAAGGGTATGTCATACTAATTGCCGTAAACTTGGAAATCACTCCAGACATGAAGAAAATTAGATATTTGTCATGCCCATTTCTTATTTGCTCATAAATACTTAATTGGATCATCCCTTCCACTACATACATCAAACTCATGGTGTACCCTGAAAACAACTCCGAGCTTTTCTTTTTATTCTGCATATCTCTCAAGAGCTTTATTACAGAATTATGATAGTTCGTGTCAGAAACCAGTCTAATTTTCATAGTACTAAAAGGTGTATAGACTGTCGTATAGAAAAAAGCTCCGATAGCATCTAAATAAGAATTTACATGAAAGTAAGTGTCCACCATGATCAGCGTAATCTATGAAGAAATGATTCTTGCATATATCTGAGATAAAGATGAAGATTCCCCATGCGAAAACATGTCCAAGAACACTTGCAATGCATCCTGTATAGCAGTTTTTTAGTCCAGCCTTGCGTAATGCAGCTAGAACACTTGATTTTTCAATAATTCCAAGTTGCATTTTTGCCTCAATGCATTCTAGTGGATAAAATGCTGAGATCACTATAGCAGCAGCTATCATACTGGATATTGTGCTTATAATAATTCTCTCACTTGAAGGATGAATTAATAGATCAACATTGGCAGGAGTGTCCATTTGTATTATATTGATTGTGATGCAGATTTCGTATTATAATCTCCATTACAGTTTATTAGGAAATTCTTAATAAATTTAAGTTTGAGAATAATGGTGAAATGAATGGAACATAGAGAGGATGATTAGTGTATTCAATGGCTAAATAGAGAAATCTAGAAAACAAATATTTGAATATTAAAAACCTCTTCTAATCTTTAAATACAATTTCCAAATTTTCCCTTTATACTATATGACATTATTCTGATATCATATTTTCATCAACCGATATAATTTAATCGTGATATGGATATTATCCTAAAAAATCCTCACACAAAAGAAATGAAAAAGACCACTGACTTATATAGCGCTCAGTTTGAATACAAAGACCTAGTAAAACGATTATCTGATTTGCAAGGTAAAAGAAACCGTAAAGCCACAAAATGTATTTTTAAAAGTTTTGACGAAAAAAAAGTGCAATCAAAAAGAAACCCTCGTCCTAGGTCAGAAAAAAGACGTTCAAGTAACAGTGAATCATATCATCATGATAAGAAAAAGAAGGATCAATCAAGTTTTATAAGAAGAAATTACCCGCGGATCACTGGATATAGACATAATAAGAATGCTACGGAGATGCTGTTGAATTCTGAATTAATTCCTCTTTATACGCCAGGTATGAACCAATTTTCTAATATTTCAGTGCGAAAAACCTTATCGTAAATAATTAAGTTGAAGTTAAATGTAAGGAATAATCCTTATGTAGGAAAAAGAGGCTTTTTTTGCTGGGGATAAAAGCTTAAAGTTGGAGAATTTATATAGTTTGAATAAAAATAGTATAGCTAATAAATTGATTAATTATGGATATGATGAAATTTAGAGTTTATGGGAATAAAAGAAGATGATGATGATATGATGATAAAGTTTAATTATAGATAATGATTTTTTTATGTATTTGAGGGAATTTTTCTTCTGGTTTTTTAAAAACTGGAAAGATGATGCTTGGTGAGATAACTTTTTTGCTAAAAAGTTTGTATTTTAGGTTTGTAGTAGAAGAAAGTACTATCATAGAATGAATAAAAAGCTTATCTTATAGTTTTAAAGTAGGCTATTTGCTGATTATATGAAGATAGTATTTGGTTTATATAAAGTAAAATTTGATTGCTCATATAATTGAAGCTCTTGAAGTATTGGGATATTTTGAAAGAAATTTGCAAAGATAAGAATAGTAGATTTGCTATATATACTCATAGCTTATATCAATGATTTAAAACTAAATAGCGTATCTATCAGCAGCATATGCAAATAAGATATTAAGCAAAAAGATCATAAAAATTATTCATAAAAGTCAACTTGCCCTAAAAACACTTTCTATAACTAATAATTTCCAAAAAGTCTCAAAAGTCTTGCAAACTTTTTTTTGCTCATCCAAAATATCTATAAATCACATTCACAAATACAAGAATTTGTATTTCAATAAGTCATAAAAGAGTCTAATTTCAATAATAATTATCTTTTAATCTATAAATAATATATCTACTAAGCATTTTAAAATTCTTCATCTAAGTCTCTTTCCGCTGCTAAATTTTGAAGTTTAGCAAAAATCTCTAAATGGTTACTTTTCAACTTATTCTCTGTTGTTCCAAGAAAGCTATTCTCAGGAGGTTTTATAATAGATTTGTGTTCAGTAACATTTTCTTCAGTTTCCAAGTTACTTGATATTATGAATTTTGCTTCATTTATTAAAATGTCATCTTCGATATGAGTTTTCATTGTGGAAATTTCAAAAGTATCCATGATCCTATCATGATTTCCCTCATCGTCATAAAAATCACAGAAAATCTGATTCTCATAAATCTTTGGGGCTTTTTTGCATTCTTTTTTATCGAGTTCTTTAAGTTTATCTTCAGCAATTTTCATGGTTTTTTTCTTTTTGGTATTCAAAACTTTCTTTTTTTTTAGAACTGGTGTCGGAATCAAAGATTTAGGAGCCTTAAATGTTGTGGATTGATAAGGGGACTTTTTTGATTTAGATGAATTGCTAGGACTTTGTTTTCTTGTTATAGTTTTAAGTGCTGTTTTTAGTTTAAAAAGGCTTAATTGGTCTCCATAAGGACTAACTTTGCCGGAATTACACCTTTGATGTTTAGGTTTTGTTATGATTCTGTTTGTTGCTGCTTCAAATGCGTTTACTTCTGGGGATATCCAAAACGAAGGAAAAGAATTTTTATCGACTTTTGCTTTCATTTATTATTAGTAGTAGGTTATTATGAACATTTTAAACTATGCTGTTAAAATTTGTCTTATATGATTTAGATACTGTTTTGATAAGTTTATATTTTCATTGGAAATATTTTCAGCTATTAGGTTAGGATTTATTATGTAAATCTATTTAAAAAATGAAAGATTTAAGCTTATTGATGATTGGCTTGTGTGATTAAATTTATTTAGTTTTTCCTACTTGAATATAATAGAACATATGATTATATATTAAAATTGTATTTTTTCATACTATATATCTTAATAAATATTTCATTTTAAGTTCATATTCGTTCATTTATACTTTAAACAATGAAGTATTTTCTTATATTTCATAATAATCTTTAAATCTATGTTGTAATTATAAAAAAACATAAATTTATATGAACTTTTAGTCTTTCTAACACTAAAACATATTCATTTTTTACATAATAGCAATGATAGTTTTTCAATCTTAGCCAAAAACTTATTTGATTACTTAAACCTACTCATTTTATTTTCTGCACTCTTCAAAGCAGATGCTTGCATTATATCTAAAATCGCAAGCATTTTTTTACAACACTTTTCTCCGCATTTAGAGTCATTATTGGTTAGATCTTTTGTATCGAACTTGTTGACACACATTTTAAAGCAAGACACAACCATATAATTGTAAAGTCGTATCTGCTCTTGTAAAGCAATCAGCTGAGGCTGATTGATTATTTTCAAAGTTCATTTATATTATAATGATAAAAAGATAAAAATTAAGACTTTTTAAGTGGCCTTAAGATATGTGAATATTTTTAATAGGGAATTATTTTTGTTACTGAATTCATATCAAAGGATTAAATTTTAAGAGATTATAAATAGATTATTAATACTTATAATATAAGATATAAAAAAACCTACAACAAATCATATCTTATCACACAGTTTATTCCCTTATCAGGCTCATTATTTAACATAAAACTCCATTAACAAAACTATCCTATAAAAAAATCATCTGTGTTGATTTCCACTTATAATACTCAGAAAACTCATCATCAGTCATCTTCACTTGCATATTCCCGTTTATCTCTTTTACATCAACAGAAACTCCTTCTATATTAAACTTTATCCCTCCATCATCCCCAGCTTTCCTTCTCTGACTTCTCCTATCAACTTTTTGATAATATTTAATCAATTCATTATCATGTTCAGCAGCATTAATCGTATTGTTTTTGTTTTCCATTTCCAATTCAGGAAGGTTTATGTCAACTGCATATCCTCTTCCTCCTATAGTTGGTCTTACATGTCTTACACCTGTACTTCTTTCAGGTGGAGCATCATTAATTTCTATTGCTGCACCAAAAAAAGAAGTAGGTAAAGTTACATCTAAGCATTCTTTCATAAGGTTTTCCATGTTTTTGATTTGATTTATGCCTTCTTGTCTTAGTTCTTTAGCTTTTTCAATACTGCTTTCTACTCGTTTTAGATCAGAATTTGGGCACATGTTGCATTTGTAGTTGGGAACAGCTTCTTCTATTGTGAAGTTTCTTGAGCACTTTTCACATTTGAAGAGGATTTTGTTAGCTTCTTCAACTAGGTCGTCAAGAGATTTACGTAGTTTTATAATCCTGGTACAGAGGATATTTTTTATATCTGGGTCAAACCTCCAATATACCATACGTCCTTGGTCAGGGCCACGAGTAAACATATTACCACTTCTCTCTTCATGTCTTCTATCTCTTCTTCCTTCAATTGAAGTGAGTATCTGATGCTTATTAAGTTCCATCAAAGCTTGGCGTACTTCTCTAAAAGGTAAATTCAGGTCCTCACTCATTTTATGTTCTTCAATAGTCCCATGAAATATTATATATTCCACAACCACCACGGCCATCTCGTTATAAAACGCCCTTATCGTCATTCTCAGCAAATCCTCAAAAAGCTTGATGGACATACTAGATTATTATTACAAAAGAATATTTTAAATATGTAAATTATTTATTATAATCTTCAGTATCAATATTTTGTTTTTTACTTGATCTTTTAGATATTTTACTGTTCTTCATACCTTTATTTTCTTTTTTATTCGATAAGATAATCTTAGGATTTTCGTCGTATTCAGTTATTTATCTGGTAGAGTTGAAGATAATGCAGAGAAAATTCTTTCTTGCCTGAACTATTCTTTCGTTTTACTTTTTTGAAGGCATAATGCTAGTTTTTTTGAACTTAGAATTTATTTATGCTATTCAGATTTCAAGTGTATTTTTCTTCAATCTCTTTTATTTCATTTTTTACAGCAACTCTGAGTTCTTAGATTAGCCTTAGATTTATATTAAGGGGGAAAAAGATAATTTATTACTCTCTAGGTTTGATGATCATGTATTTAAGTTAACAGCCTTCATAAAATGAATTAAGTTATATATAGGATGATTAGTAATATCATAGTTTAGGGTTTTATAAAAGGAATATGGCTAGACAACCCAGACAAGCAGAAACCGTATGGAATCAAAGTGAAAAGGTTAATGCAGAACTATTTGCCTTTACTTACGGAGCTCTTGTAGTAAAACTAATAAAAGAACTAGAAAGTCTAACCAAAGTTAATGAAACACTAGAGCAAATGGGCTACAACATTGGTGTGAGGCTGATCGATGACTTTCTTAGTAAAAATGATGTTAACTGTGAAGAACTCAAAGATACAGCTGATGCTATAGCAAAACATGGGTTTAAAGTCTATCTTGGAATAACCTGTGATGTTGTAATGGGAGATGACCAAAAAGAATTTTCTCTTATAATGACTGATAATCCTATGACAGAATATGTTGAAATGCGTGAAGGATATGGAGAACTATGCTATTGTAACATCATATGTGGGGTTATTAGAGGAGCGCTTCAGATGTTGAAATATGAATCTAAAGTATCGATTGTCAGGGATACATTGAAAAATGATGATTGCACTGAGATTAAAGTCACGATTTTAAGTAGAAAAGTTGATGAATATGAACCTGATGAAGGAGCTTAGGTTTTAGTAATATTTATAGGAAATTTATTGAGGATTTTTGTATGTTTGAAGTTGGTATAAGTGGAAACGTATTTTTTTGTGAGTGTGGTTTTGATGTGGATTAGTAATTTATTGATTTGGGAAGGGTTTAGAGGTTTTATGATTTTTCTTTGGGTTTTTGTTGTGAGAATTTTATTATAGCCTGATTTTTTATATTTTCATATCTGTTTTTATGTGCAATATAAAGAAAAATAGCATGAAATCATTGACTTAATAAAAATGCATATCATGATAATCAAGGAGCTAAACAGCTATGAAAACCGTCCTTGCAATGCTGATGAAAAGCCAAAAGTTTTCCCCTACATTGAAAAATACTATAACAACTATTCACCAAAAGGCTTAAACTTTCCCTTATCACCAAGCCACTTAGCAAATCTCAACTACAATCCTCATAAAAAAGTACTAAAAAACAAATACAATTGTGGATATATACATTCACGTACACTAAGATATGATAATCCAAAGCAATTTAACTCAAAATTCATTGAGCTTAAGGATGATTTTGAAGGAAACAATGATTATGTTGAACAAAAACGAATGCGTTCAACTTCTGAAATGTATCAAAACTCAAAGGATATGAAAAATACTATGAAATTTCCTGAAATTGGTAATTGTGCTATTATACCTAGTATAAAAGCTCCACAGAGTGTGAGAATTAATAAAGGAAGGAGGACGTCGATTGTTCGTAATAGGCCTGAGCAACAAAAAATCGAAATTCCATTTGCCAAACCTTTTCCAAATAGTCGTTATGCTACCTCTGGGTATTTTGGAGAGTTCGAACATTCAGCGACTAGAGATGTTTCAATTGACACTAATCTTTAAATAGTATTGATGTGTGAAATTTTTATATTCTGTTTAAGTTTTTAAGATGCAAGATTTTTTTTTGGATAATTTTATGATTTACTTAAAAGGTATTTTTTATTAATGAATTAATATAGAGTTCACGACTGTGAACGATATACTAACTAACTAACTAACTAACTAACTAACTAACTTTAAACTCCAATTTCATCATCAAAAAAAAAAAATTCAATATCAATCTTTAAATTATTCATATAATTTTTATTGTCAACTAAAATCCGAATAAAATCAATCGCATCCACAATAAAAAAT
>MPUH01000529.1:0-47725 GCA_001970955.1 Stentor coeruleus
ATAAAGACCACTACTTTTAGCTTGAGTCAACATAGAGTTAAGAACTATCCATCCTGTTGTTAACTTTTATATAGATTTTTTTTTTATATAAATATATTAGATTTATAGTAATAGATAAAGTTGGATCCCAAAGCCTAGCCCATGATGCTGTTGGGTAATGAACTGCATCATTTTTTAAAGATTCTGGTGAAAGGGGAATACGCACAGCATTGAATCCTAAATCAGCGATTTTATTCATAAACCATGTTATACTGTGGCCGATTGTTTGACCATTTACTACATTGGATGTCCATAATCCATCTGGAGCTCTTGCTGTGGTTTCAAGACCAAACCAATTGATTCCTTTTAGAGTAACAGATACACCACTGTTATAAAGAACACCATTTGTAGCATACCAATTTGCTGAAGAAGCGCTATGGAGGATTGCAAATACAAAGATAAGCCCACAGGAGAATTTATTCATTATATAATAGGTGAAAAAATATGGTTTAGGAAAATTACAAGAAGATTCTAGTGAAAATATACTTATAATTGTGGTTGAATTTAGAAAGTTTTATAATATTATAGGTACCTTATTACCTTAAATAACATAAAATTTAGGGTCTTTTTCTTAAAAAATTGCATATCTAAAATCAAAGTATCTAAGATAATCCTATTTCCAATCATCTAAATCTAGTGATTAGTTCATATAAATATAATAAATTCTATTCAGCTACAAATGTCCAATTATTGATTCTTTCATCAATATTAGAAACATCTCCATATAGCTTTTCCGACGGAATCCTCGTGTTAGGAACTTCAAATATCTTAGGAATCGGGGGCTTAAGTTCCTTTCTAAGCACCGAATCCCAGTCCACACCTTTAAAAAACACATGCTGTTTTACTTCTTCAGCATCTCTCATAGCCCCAAGTCTCTTACTAGGATCTCTTTCCGTTAACTACATGATTTTTACATCTTTAATCAATTCTCGTGCTTCAATAGACAAATATCCTGGTATTTTCATCTTACCACATTGTATATTATTAATCAACTCATCCTTATTCATCGAAAAATAAGGTGGAATCCCAACAACCATTTCATAAAACACAACTCCTAATAAATACCAATCCACAGCTTTTCCATGACCATTTCTTTCAATCATCTCAGGAGCTAAATATGCTAATGATCCACAAAAACTTCTTGCTGCATAATTATCTAATATCCCTTCTTTTGATAAACCAAAATCAGTTAACAAAGCATGACCATCTTTATCCAAAACAATATTATCAGGTTTTAAATCCCTATAAATAATATCATTTCTATGAAGTTCTTCTAAAGCTAAGACTATTTCACATACATACATTTTCGCTCTAATTTCAGGAAACTTTTTATCTCTCATCAAATGCGTTGATAAATCTCCTCCAGCACAATAATCTAATATCAAAAACAGTTTCGAAGAAGTTTGAAATGCAAAATTCAAAGATACAATAAAAGGATGTCTTATATAAGTTAAAACATTTCTTTCAGTTAAAGCGTATTTAATAAGATTCCCTTCCATAATCCTATCTTTTCTAAGAACTTTCATAGCATAAAGTTTCCCTGTGTTTTGTTTAGATACCAAATACACATCACCAAAACTCCCATGTCCAAGTTCGCATATTCCAACAAAATCATGACATGATATTTTCCCAGCTTCATGTTTATTAGAAAAATCTTGTATACGGAATTTCCTTGCTTCTTTTTTTAATGATGGGGATATACTTGGTCCAGGAAGTGTAATAGTTCTTTTAAGATATTTATGATAATATTGACCTACTGCATTAGAACTAACTTCTTCTGGGGTTTTATTATCTATATTTTTTATAGCAAGATTAGGACCTCTAGTTAATAACCATGCTATTATATGCCCATGAGAATTTATACTTGCTCTATGAAGAGGGGTGTTACCATTTATATCAATTGCATTTATATCAGCACCTGATCTTACTAGAAGCTGAGAAATTTTCAAATGACCATTAGCACATGAAAGATGAAGAGGGATTTCCATTTTACTATTTCTAGCATTGATATGAGTACCTTCACCATAGTCGATAAGATTTTCACATACTTTTAGATAACCTGAAGTTGATGCTAGGTGTAAGGCTGTGTTTTCATCTGTACCTTTGTAGTTGACATCTGCGGATTGATCGGAACTTGAGAACTTTTCGAGGATGCTTCGGCAGAGATTCGCGTTGTTGGATTGGGCTGCACTCCATAAAGCCATGCTGTAGTTTTCTCCTTTGAGTTTAGTTGGAGCACATGACATCACAGGAACCTTCTGTATAAAATGAGATTCACAGCTTTCACTCATCGAATCAATCAATGAATCCTGGAAATCATTGAAATCAAAATCACAACAAACTATAGACTCAGTCTTTATTGAATACTTAGTTTCTTCTTCATCTAATACCTTTGGAGATTCTGCTGACAGCTTAAAATTGTAACCTTTGTGATTATAAGGTTCCATTGATTTATTATT
This sequence comes from Stentor coeruleus, assembly GCA_001970955.1. NCBI lineage: Eukaryota > Ciliophora > Heterotrichea > Heterotrichida > Stentoridae > Stentor > Stentor coeruleus. Next base: position 2,499 of record MPUH01000529.1, read on the forward strand.
TGTATTCATATTGTAATTCTAGCATAATTCATCTAGTTTATTTATTTATCAAATTTGTAAAAGCTTAAGGGTATGAAAATAAAGGTAAAACTAGTTGGTGGGGGGTGTCTTGAAGATCATATTTTCGATTTGGTGCTTGTCGTTACATAAATTTGTCATGTGAATATCAAGTGAAGTTGTTGTTCTTCTGTCTGAAAATAGAAAATCGATGATGGAGATTTATTTTTGGTAATATAAGAATCTTGCAAAGGTATTAGAAATTAGGGAAAATGTAAAGACTCTAAACTATAGAAGGTGAGATTTTCTGAGTTTGAATATATGCAAACTTTAGGGTTTTTGAGTTTTTTTCTCTAATAGGTACTATTCTGTCAATAGTTCTTGAGTTTTTAATATCTGATCAGGTAAATTCATATAATATTAAAACATGGGTTAATTAAATGTATTTTAGGTTGTAAATGCATAGAATAATATCCCAATTCCATAGAAATTATTCAGGAGATTAATACAAAGAATTATATAATTCTCAAACCTTTTTAGTCTTAAAATTTCACAGTAATTCCTTCAAATAAAAAATTCCTCTATAAAAAAGGAGCCAATACACAATGTTTAAATATAAATACAATATCTTATCGAATAAATAAAATAACTATTAAATTTCTATATATTTTTATTTTGCTATTCAAAACAATATTTTCAAGCTCTGAAATAAAATCATATTATAAATAAAACTTAGTTTTATCTGGAATTTGTATATTAGGGAATTTTATTTTTCTCTGATTTAGCCGGTGAAAAAATATTAACATCAGCAAGAGAATATAGTATTATGGTATACGGAATTTCAGATGGGAAGCTAGAAGATATATATGTTTCAAATGCTATTGCAAGTATACTCTCTATCTTAGGTTGTGCTTTTATAATATCAATGTATTTAATCTTCAAGGATCTAAGGAAACTTGCCTTTAAGCTTATTGCAGTTCTCAGTGTATTCGATCTGATTAACGCAATATCTTTTATGATCCCAACATACAACCAAGGAATAAGCGATGAGATTTGTATCATCCAAGGGATTTTGATGAATTTTTCAACATTCGGTGCTATACTTTGGACAAGTTTTATAGCAATCACACTCTATGCTATAGTTGTCAAATCGTATTTAAACATAGAATGGCTTATGAAGAGATATATAATATTCGATATTTTTGTTGCTATGGCTATAACTGCGATACCTAATATACTAGAATCTCGGAATTCAAGTAATGGATTCTGTTGGCTTTATCAAGGAGCTCATCCAGGAAGGTATACTTTTCGTTTTTTAACATTTTTAGTCCCACTTTGGGTTGTTTTAACTATAAACCTTAGCCTTTATGTTGTTGTCTTTAGGCATTTAAGGGGAGGAATAGGAGGGGAAGATGCTAAAATTCGTAAACAACTCAGTAAGAAAATTGGAATTTATCCTTTGATTATATTTTTTTGCTATTTGCCTTATACTATAAAAGGAATTATTGAAGTTCAAGGTCTCTGGGATGAATTTATTTATGAGTATTATTTTACATTAATAGCTGGGGTTATTCGGTGTCTTATTGGATTGCTTAATGCTTTTGCGTATGGATTCACAAAAAATGTAAGGAAAAAACTTAAGCATTTTTGTTCAAAAAATAAATACGATCAGAATAAAAGTACCTTAATGACTGATATGGATAAAAAAAATAATTATAATTAATTAAGCTACTCATAAAAAATCAATAATCTTTTTTAGGTGATACACAACTAACTTTTCTCTGTGGGATGATTTTTGTGCTACTCCTGTTTTTATTATACTAACTTGAGAAGCTTTTTGATAGAGCTTCGAATCAAAGTCTATTAGCAACTCATATTGGCATTTTGATTTTATTGATTGAGATTTTTGAATGTGTCAATAATTTTATTAATATTTTTAGCTATACGGATATGTATAATGATAGATGCTTTGGGATTTGTCAATGATTTGTTATGTTTAAGCAATTCTTTTAAATTTTTCAGTTTGAAAAAGGAAAATATTTACTTATGTTTATTATATGTCAAAGGGTATATATTAAATTTTAATGCATTGACTAATGAGTGACATTAAATTAACAGTTTTTTATTATGAGTCAAATGCTTTTAACAGTTTTAAAATTTGAAGGGTTTTTGTAAGAGATTATAAAATTTAGGATTTTGTAGGAATTTATTATATTAAGTTTTTATGATTTATGTGTTAAATAAATCTCATTGAGACAATTTGAGTATTTTTTAATTATGAAATGCTTAGATTGAGCTAGATAATATTAATTACGGTCTTTTGTGTAAAATATAAATTTTTATTGAGGACTTAGAAAAATAATGCAAGAAGCTTACAATATTATGATTCAAGACACTAGTGAGTGTTTTAGGTGAAATTAATTTTAAAGTTAATCACTGATTGAGTAAATAAACCTAAATTTTAATGCAAAAATATGAATCAACTAAAAAAACTTACATGCTTAGCATATAAATAATTTTGTATTATTATACAAATATAATATTATGCATCAAAAGCTAAATTCATATAATATCTATCAATATCATAAAGCTGATTTTATCATATAACTTGAAAAACTCATCTAATTATTACTAAAATATAACCTAAACTTGCTTTGTATAAAATTATTCTAAACTCATAATATAATATTTAAGTCTCCAGCTTTTCCTTCTAAAAAAACCATAAAACTCTAATACTGCCTATCCCAAATCAAATATTTTCCCATAAATCCATTAAAATATCACATTCCCCTTTCAAAAATTATAAACTATTTATCCTAAAACATTTAACTCATCCTATTTTAAATCCTTTTATACCTATTTCTATCCATACCAAAAACTCAATACATTATTTAATAAAATCATTCAATGAAAAATTGGCTAAATCATGCCAAATGCAATAATTCTTTCTAATTTCTTTGAAAGTCAATCTTTTCGACTACAAAAAAATTGATCACCCAAATAAATTTCAATATGTCAGAAATCTTTTGATCGTCAAGTAAAGGGAACAGAATTAAAGTTTTTATTTAAAACATTAACTATACTTATCTTTATACATAATAAGATTTGTTTGTTTGTTAAAATTCAGCGCTCACTGCATTTGATGAAGTTAGAATTGCATTTCCTAAATGTTTAGCCATCATACGTTTTTTGTATGAAATATTTGTTTGGAGCTTTAATTTTGGGGCTTCAAGCGCTTTGTTTTCATAAATTTGTCGCTTCATGTCAACTATAAAGTCTTTTTTAGTACTTTCTTGAATATAAATTTCTTTTAGTATCTGAGCTTTAGACTTCTTAGTCAAACATGCGCCCATTTTATGATTATTGTATCGTCATAATTCAAGATGCATGGTGCATAAAATAAAAGCATGTATATTAATTTTATTCGTTTTAAAGACTTTTTCAATACTTTTTATTGATAAAAAATTGATAAGCTATGATTTTTATTGAATTGTAGGTTTTATATTAGAAGGAATATAATAAATTTTAAGGGTTAAAGTATTTAGGATATGAAATGATGATAATAATATATGGGATAACTTATTAATATAATTTTTAATAAATAAAAGAGGTTAGATGCTTATTTGGTGATTTTTTATAGTTTTAGTGGAGTTATTTTTAAGTAGTTAAGTTTGATAAGGATTTAAGTAATTTTTAGTGGAACCTTGTGTGAGTTATTAATAAAATAAAATATTTTATTTTGTGTTTGGATGTGTAATTAAGTAATTTTTAGTGGAACCTTGTGTGAGTTATTAATAAAATAAAATATTTTATTTTGTGTTTGGATGTGTAAATAGATTATTTCTGATGTTTTAATATGATTAAGAAATAAATATATATTGAATATTATGTAATATTGTGAATAATCATTTAGAAATACTATTACAAAAATTGACAAGTTGATGTGGAAAATTGTATATTAATTAAATTGATTTATTTAAGAGTAAGCTTTTTATAAAAATATAGTTGCATAAAACAATTTACTATAGAGTAAAATCTTAAATTTATTTATTACATTTGAATTAAGATAATAGAAATATCAGTACTAAAATTTTTTTCCACTTTATAAAATTAAATTAGTATCGAATTTTCGCTGTACCAAAGAATTTATCTATACTATAAAGGTAATAACTTTCTTAGATTCACTTTGATTTTTAATTTAAATTTGATATTTTTCAAATTTTGGCATGCTGTGAGGGGAAAATATTAACACAAATTTTATGGAAGATTTCAGTAGCTTTCAGTGCAAATAGCATTGAAATAAGTTTCTTGCATTATAATAATGCTAAATATTTAATATTTTCGTATACTGGTTTGTGAAAATATACATGAAAATTTAAATAAATTCAAATTATAAATATAATGTTGCGCGTAATTATAGAGAAACACTCAGAGAAAAGTGAAGATATTGAAGATAAAAATACACAGTGCAAACACAAACTTGTTCATCCACGAGTTCTTAAGGCTTTGGAGAAAAATAGTTCTAATAGCCCCTTACTTCTTATAAAAGATGCTCATCAGCCTCAAAATGGAGATTTAAGAATGAAATGTAGTTGCAATTGTAACTAAATTTAACCATAATACCATTCTCCATAATATTTAAACTTTTTCTATAAGCTGGTAACACAGTTAATATGCTTAAATTTAAATAATTTATCTATGGTTATTAATGCCATTTTTATGAGATTTTTCACATAATCGAAGTAGTATATAAGTTGTATTCCTTTACTTTATCCTAATATTCTTATATAGCATAATGCTTTAAACTAAAATATAATAATTCTTGGATACAAAAATCACTTCGTATATGCTTATTTTTTTGTTTCATTTAATATGAAGATTTTTATATAGTTTAATTAATTATAGGATTCTATATATATTAATCTACCTTAATAAAATCAATCCGCATTAGTCTAGATGGTTAGGATAGCTGGCTTTCACCCAGCAGACCCGGGTTCGAGTCCCGGATGCGGAAAATTTTTATGTTTTTTTTTATTGTCGATTTTAGATGCTATTTAGATAATCAAAATAGACTTATAAAGTAAATAGGTATATAAACAAAGGAATTTATTTGTATAATACTTTAAATTGATTGTATGATAAGGATAATATAATAATTTTTTATAATACTTTAAATTGATTGTATGATAAGGACAATATAATAATTTTTTATATGAGAAAATTTTTATATGATTATATTGTAATCGATTTTTGCTAAAGTAGAGTATATATATTTATAAAAGTTCATAATTCATCAACTTTATGTTTGTTTATATTATATTAGGCTTTGTGGTTTATTGAAAAGGACTTCTTTTTGGATTGTTTGGAAAATTATTTTTTATTTATGGATTATTGAGTATTAAATATTTTAGTGGTAGTGCTAAAGTTCCTGAAGTTTGAAATTAAATCAAATTAATTAAGATAGCATCAGAGGCATTTTTTTTTAAGTTAAGTATTATGGGCATATAATTTTTTATTTTTAGCTTAATTCTTTTAAGATGATTCTGTAATAATATTTCTATTGTAATTCTATATTAATAGATTAAGATTATTTTATCTAGATACACAGTATAAAGAATGATAATTTTCCTTTTTCTATATAATTATGAATAAAAAAAATGCTCGTATGAAAATCAAATTAAAACCTTTACTGTAGAATTCAGTTTTTTTATCGTTAATGATATATATTTTATTCATACTATACAATTTATATAAAAATATCTAATTATGATGGAATTCTTAACCAAATACAGTGCCAAATAATTTCATAATAAGCTTTAGTAGAAATCAAAAATATATCTTAAGTTAAATTTGCTAAAATACTATAAAGTATAAGTATAAAAAATATAAAAACTATTTTAAAGATTGAACATAATATGAAAAGAGCAAAGTATAGCAAAAAAATATTTGATTCTCTAATATGACTTTGAAATCATCTAGTACTTTTATCACACAATCTTTCCACATAACCTAAATTTCAAATCCTAAACTATACATCAAAAAGTATTAAAAAAATACATTATCCTCTAAAATTTTATTTGATAATGCTGGCAAAATAAAATCAAGAGTATTCATTTCTAGAATCATAAATGGAAGGTATTAGTTATCAGGAGACATACAAAGAAATAACTGAAGAATTAGAATACCTCACATCCATCCCTATCATCCTCGGACTCTTACTTTTATGTTCTTTATTCAAGCATAAATCATCAGTAAGTTCCTGGGAACTAATTCGCATAACAATCCCAATCCTCTATCTTTACACAGCTATCATCTACTGCTCCTGGCCTTTAGCATTTGTTCATCTATTTTATGCCTTGCTTTTTATCCCTAACTTCGAGCTCTTAGCAATAGGTGACCTATCATCATCCATCTTATATTTCTTCTATTCCTACTCCCCAATGACTTTATGCCTTTCATGTTTACTTCTTTTTACTATGGCAGCACCTGATTCTAATTCATTTCCAGCTCCTTATATCTTATCATCATTTACATTTACTATAGTAAATCGTTTAAAACTTATATTTAGAAGACAAAGTGATAGGGAATCTTTAGATATTCATGTAAGGGATATTTAGTTTTTATTGTTAAAATACATACCTTGCTTTATATCGATAGGACATTTTGTAATTTTCGCTTATTATGATAATAAGTTTTATATTGACCATATTGTTTGTGCTGCAGTTTTTCTTGTATCTTTTAAGCAAGAAGAACATTTTATTGAAATAAAAGAACATGTGCAAATGCCTGTTAAGAAACCTAAGAAAATTGAATATGAACAGGTTTTTGAACTTAGGCCTGAACTTGATGGAGGGAAACAAGGAATATCCCCTTTGCCTTATTATATGGATGATGATGGAGATGTTGCTAATGAATTTTATGAGGAAGTCGGTAGGAAATTCGTTAAGATTCATGAATCAAGATTGAAGAAGGTATAAATTAGGTAAATTTATAAGATAAGATATTGTGTGAGAAAATAGAGTTAGGCTTTTAGGAAGTGATTTGTGATAAATTTTATTGAAAATAGGAGTTTGATTAGGGTTTTTTGTATTGTAATTTAGATAAAAATTTTGAATTATGGGATAAGGTTTTTTGAGTTAGAAGATATTAGATAAATGATTTAAAATAGACTATGTATTTGAGGATAGTTATTAACTGCTTTTAGTTATTGAAAATACCAAGAAAATAGGTAGCAAGATGAAATAAAAGCTATGTTCCTACAAGAATAATGGAAAAAACCTTTATAAATCCCAAATATTCCTTCTTCAGAAATAGTTCTCGATATGCAATCTTTAACTCCAAAATACTTTCCACTGCATTGAAGTCTAGTCCTAACATTCTCAAAAGGAAAAGAAAATACAATAGCAGGTATAGCAGTCATTACAAGAGCTTTACCCCTATCATAATTATGGTTTTTTGTTATGCTATTGATTTCTTTTAGTGGAACAGTAGAAATCAGTTGCCTAAAATAATTACACCACATTCCTCTCATTAAAAAGAGATTTCTTTGACCTAATAAATCTTTTGTGATATCTATAATTCCTTTCCCTGGATTTAATTGAACTCTTGTTAAAATATGATCAAGTGGAGAAAATGCTAAAACCAAGGCTGATGCAACAAGAAAATCATATCCGTCATCAATATTTTGTTCAGATAAAAATATTGAACCACCATATACAGATATAATCCTAGCAGCTGCTATTCCGCTTCCAGAGTACATTTTAGTAAATTGTCTTGTGCTAGATCCTGCAATTCTATGGACTTTAAGATAATCAAATGGTAATGATAGACAGTGGCCAAATAAGGCCATTATAGTTAAGTCCATTTATATCATAAGCTACTTACTCTTTTTCCTCTCATTTTATTAATAAAATGGGAAAAGTTTTCTCAAGTGTATCTGCCACTTCAAGGTTTATATTTGGAATAGCTTTAGGATTATGCTTATCCTATAAAACTCACAACAACATCTACCAAAAATACCAAAGCTATCACTTCCCAAAATTTCTCGAAATCACAATCCTAAAATCCTAATTCCCAAAAGTTAATATCGCTTGATTAATAATCAACCCAACCCATCAGAAAAAATCAACAAAGCTAAAGTCTTAGAAAATTTCAACAAAATATCTGATGATGAAAAGCATAGACTACAACTACAAAGATCTCTCAAAAGGCTTACAAAAAAAGGTTTTAAGCCATAAGCCAAAAAGCATGAAAAACAACACATAACAAAAAAATCTAAAAAATAGCCAACCAAAAATATATCATAAGTAATTTCAGAATACAAAGAAGTTAAGCATTCATAAAATCTAAAAAACCTCATGATAAAGTTTAATCAAATATATTCATATAATAATTAAAAATGGAACCTAACAAAGCTCCAAGTATATCAAAAAAAATCCTTTGTATGAAATATCGTTACTGGCTTTATATGACCTTATTTTTCCAATATATTCTTATAGTATTTCTCTTTGGCTGTGTAGGTACAAGAAGATGGGTACGAAAAGGTAACAACAACACTGAATGGGAAGGAGGTCTTTTAAGTATAACAGGAAGTTCTTCTTATTGGAAAGATATGAGTTATAAAGATGCAAAAGATCATTTATGTGATAAGAAATCTGATAATTACAACAAAGATCTTTGCAATGTTTTCGATAAACTTTATAGCGCCGGAGCTGCATATTTATTTTTTGAAATTTTGGCTTTATTATTAATTTTTGTATGGATATTTCAAGTATCTTATGCTCTTATGGAGAAACAATTATTGTTTATGAGTTCAGAAACTGGGGCTAAAAGATGGTGGTTAGGTCTTTTATGGCCGGGGATTTCTTTATTATGCCATATTATTGGAATTGCTATATGGGCTGGGGTAACTAAATCAGAGTTTGAGGTTAATTGTTTAGCTATTAATTCTGGAAGATTGTGTTCAACTAATGGACCTTCGTTATCGATACTTACAATTTTCTTATATTTGATATTTGGATGTGTTTATGCTTTTATGATGTATTTTAGAGAAGGGATTTTTAAGAAAGCAAATGATGGGAATAAGGAAGAGCAGGATGTAGAAGAAGCACCTGCACAGAGAGTTTAAGTTAGATATAATAATTGATTTTTTATAAGAGAAGGGTTATTGAGATTTAAAAGTTTGAAATTTTGATAGAAAATAAAACTGGTGCTGGGTTTGTAGAGAGAAAATAAAGTTTTTTTATTAATAAGCATTTTTTATTTTGCGTTATAAGATATGTTATAGATGAATATGCTTAGAATTCAGTAGGATTTTGTGTTGGTTTTAGAAGGTTTAGAATTTTTTGTGTAGAGAACTGTTTTTTTAATTGGTTATGCTTGAAAAGGATGATATTGCTTTATGTTAGGCTGAAATTTAATTAGTTTTGTATTTGATAAAATGATGCAATTTGGTATGAGCCTGAGTTTTAAATGCAAAAACTAGAAATCATGTTAAAGTTTATAATTTTAGATAATATGTGTTATTATTAATCTGGTATCTTATTTGACTTGGATGTCTATCGATAAAAAGCTTCAACCTCTAAGCCTGGGCTTATTCATATTGAGGTAATATTATTTGTGCCAAGTTAATCCTAATTGACTAACTAACAGTTTTAATTCCTTACAGAATTCTGCTAATCACCAGGTATCTTATCTACAACAGCACATAAATAATTTCATCTCATCTAAACCCATATCATTGAATCAGCTTCTTTTATTAGTTCTTCTGTATCTTCATAACAATTTTGATTTGACGCAAACCTGATTTTACACTTCACCTGTTAAAACAGTAAATATTATTCTAAAGTTATAAAATAAAGTATTTCTAAGTCCACCAACTCCTAAAAAGTCTGAATATTCTCAAAGCCTTAATCATAAAAAAATCATCTTCTCATTTATAACAAAAATATCTCAACCTTAATAAAATCTCATAAAAAAAATTTGTATTCAACTTTAATCTAACTAATTCAAGTAACTCTATTTATAAATACCCTTTTAATCTAAAAAATTTTATAAATCACCAAAGTTTATTACACTAGTAAAAAGGGTTGTTTTGATGATACAACAAATTTGCAAACTGGACACACAGGATTTATTTTCAACCATTTTTTACAACATTTTCTATGAAAACCATGCATGCATTTTAGTTCTGATATTAAATTGCCTACTAATATATCATCAAGGCAAATTGAGCATGTTTTTTCAGCGAAATTAATTTTCTCATGGACTAAATCTTCAAAGCTTTCAGCAGATGCAAGATAATATTTGAAAAAGTCAGCTTTAATAGCTTTAGTAAAATACTTAATGTAATTTACATGAGAGTCTTTTAATATTAAAAGCACAATAAGTCTTATAAGGAATGATAATAATAAAACAATTGCCCAGATTTCAAGTAAAAGGGTGGAATAATCTGGAAAGATAATAGTAAGGGTCATTAGAAATAAAGTAAACGAGAAATAAATTGCCTGTTTAGATGATACTCTTATATAGAGTCTTGTAAAAGTTTTTAGAGTGTTTGTACAATTTCTTGGGTCCATTTTTATAATTATCATTCTAGAACATAATTCATGTTTTTAGTTGTTAAAAACATAGGATAATGGAGGGAATAATAAAAAAAATTAAGTTTTCAATTACAAAATGAGGAGTTGAGGATAATTTTATTTAGGTTTTTATTTTAAATGACTAAAATTTATGATACAATTTTTAGAAGTGGTAGATAACTTTAAAAGGTAAGGTTTATTTTATAAGAACTGAAACTCTTGCAAGATTATCATTTTTTTATATTTTGGTATTCTAAAAAATCTTGGAAAGCTAATAACTTTTTTATTATATTTGCAATCATAAACTGAATTCTATTAAAATATTAAGTTTAAACTAAGATAGTAATATCTTCTAGTTACTTATAAAAGAACTCCACTCTTTTGAATTATTTACAATAAAAGTAAGTTTGTGAATACCTTGGCCAATTTCTTTAATGTTAAGTGTGTCATTATCAAGAAATTTATTAAGTATACCAAGATATAAAGGTAAATCAGGAGCACTACTTTTTCCAACAACAAGCAAAAAAGCTTGTATTATATCTTCTTCTGTAGCAATTTCTTGAGGATTACTTTCATCATACAAACATATGCTTATATTATTCATAAGCATTGCTACTGAATCATGTATTTCCCCTATCGACTTACATGATACTATTTCTACAAGGTTTATAATAGCTTTCAAATAATTCTCATTTCTATCTTTTGCCAGTTTATTTAATATCATACAGTTAATTTTCATATCATTAAAACTTTGCAACCCTTGCAAATACGAATTCTGTAAATCTTCTAAGCTTTCTTTTCTTATAAGAACTAATAAAACAAGTAGTTCATTACTAATAACAGCATTTCTGACAATATCTTGCATATCTTTTATGTTATTTGGCAAATCAAGAAAGAATTTTGGGATGATTTTCAATAATATTATTATAAACTTCAATATTGACTCATCAGTTTTCTCGATAAGTTTTGGTATGTTTTCATAGAATATTTTCTTTAGGTGAAGTCTATTGTTTTGTTTGTAACAATAATAATTAACAAAACTTTGGCGGAAAATTTTTATGAGTCGAAAAAGTGTGCAGTCTTTTTTTTCTGTAAGAAAAGTGTTTAAAGCTTTTTTATGAGGGTCTTTTTCGACTTCGTAAGAAAAGGTTTGAAGGTTTGAGATGCTTTTAGGCCATAAACAAGCTCGGGATTGGTCTATTATTGGCACTTTTTTGATTGAATTGATTTTATTCCATACAAAAGCTACTTTTGAACTTGTGTCGTGATAGCTCTCCCAATAGTTTATAACTTTCATTATTGGCTCACTCCAATTTTCTTCTTCAAATATTTTCATTTCTTCTCTAAATATCGCCACCCATTCAGAAGAATTCTCTAGAAACCCATCAACTCTTGTAAAATGTTTAAGCATTTCTTTTTTTCTCTCTTTAAAGTATTTTTTTTCAGTTTTTACGCTGAGCCTTCTACATGGTTTCTGNTTAAAGTATTTTTTTTCAGTTTTTACGCTGAGCCTTCTACATGGTTTCTGTCCCATTTTTTCACCGGTTTATTTACTATGTAAGGTTATTTTTTTACCCACAATTTTGTTTGAGATTTTTGATATAAATTTGTTGAGTATAAATTTTATGCTGATAAAAATTATCCTTGGATTCATTTTGATATCATGCCATATAGCACAAAAGCAAAAAACACTACTTGCCATTCAAAAAACTACTGTATATTCATTAGAAAAAACAACCAAAAAGTCAAAACCTCAACCATAAAATCTTCTTTATCATTAAAACTTCTTCCTAAACTAATTATTTAACCATTATTAATCTGATTTTTATCAGAATTTAAAATCTACACAAACCTATTCACAATTTTTACCAAAAATTAATTATCACACAATTCCAACATATATTTATAATAAGATCATAACATATTTTACAATTTTTATCACAATCAACTGCTGTAGCCATAATCACTATCCTACCAATCTATAATCACATAGTTCAAATGCTTAAAAACCTTTATCCCAGCATTTACACAATACAACTATCGTTAAAAATCCTAAAAAATTATCATCAACAATATCCAAACATGAGTTTATTAAATAAAATTACATAATTCTAATCTAAAGAATCAACTCTTGGGTTTTTAGATGATATTAAAAGTGAAAAAGTTTGAAACGACTGCTCTAATCCCGAAATATGAGAAATACTAATAAATAACCCTTTAGAAGTTGTTTCACATAAAGCAATTAAAAGTTCTTGATAAGATTTAGGTAGCCCAATACCTATTATAACAAGATTTACTGAAGATTTAGCAAGTTTACGTTTGATTTGCCCATAACTATGAGTACTAACATTATCTTCCCCATCAATAACCGCAAGAATCCACCTACCCCTATTTTCTTTTTTTACTTCTTGTACATCAAAAGGAACACAACGATCTTCTGAAACATGATACGCTAAAAATTCTTGTAAAGCAATATAAATAGCATCATAAAAAGCTGTACCACCAACAGGAAGTTCATATTTTTTAACTTCAGATTGAAGGTATTCTGATTCTTGTCCACGTGGGGTTAGATTAAAAATTATTTTGCTTACTTGATTGAAAACTATATACGCTAATCGATCTTCAGGTTTTATATAATTTTCTATAGTATTATTGACTAGAGATATAGTTTTTTGGATACGAGTACCATTCATACTTTTACTATAATCAACAAGAAAAACAACATCTTTAGCTTGATCATTATAATCTTGTAAAAGTAAATCTAAAGTTTCAGTACTTACAGAAAATTTTGTATATATAACCCTAAGTTCTTCTAAACATTTTTTACGTGTTTCAGTATCGTAAATATCAGTATCAGTAAGAGCTGATATAAAATACGAACATGCTTCACGTAAAATACCTTTTTTCATTAAAGCTAACCCTCTGCAATATGTGACTTTACCTAAAAGTATATCTTTTGGAACCTTTAAATGAACTGCTTTAACTAAAATATTTTCTGCTTCTTCAAGATACCCTTCAGTAACCCCTTTTGTTTTTATCATATTTTCTGCTATAATCAATAAACATTCTATAGTTTGTGTATGATCTCTTATTTGCTTATACTGATCAACAACTTCTAACATTAATTCAGTCGCTTTTTTATCATTTTTCTTCCATGCTAAAAAAGTTGTCGCTAACATGAACTTCCTTTTCGTTACAAGCTCAGGACGATTTTTTAAACTTTCTGCTGCCCTTAAGGCTTTTTCAAAACATTCAGCAGCTTCTTGATACCTTAAATTCCTATAATGAATAATCCCTAGATTGTTATAACATATACCAGCACCTTCCATATTACGATATTCTAAAAACAAAGTTAAAGCTTGAGCATAGTTCATAACCGCTTCAGAATCTTCGGAAAAATAATGGCTTTTACCGAATCTGAGGACAATTTTAAGTTTTGTAAACACAGTATATAAATGTGTGAGTTCTTTTGAACAATCTTGATAATGTTCTTCAATATTTATATCAACATCTCCATCATTAAGTCTGTTAAGAATTTGAACAAGATTATCGATAGGTTTTATAATTTGTTGAGTAACATAACTTGTTAAAAGCCAGCAGATTACAAGAATAATAGCAATTAAAAGAAATAAAGCAACACCTTCTATATATAAAAGTTGATTCAAACTATCTTTAAGTTTATCAAAAGGGTCAGTCATTGTGCTTTCTTCTAATCGTAATCCAATCGTCGCTACAATTTTAGGATCTTTGTTTAAACTTAGAAATGTAAACACAGGTGATATAGCAATTATAATATTTTTCCCATTTATTGAATATTTGCCAATTGAAGTTTGATTTTCTGAGAACTTAGGCAAGATATCTTTATCAAACTGAGCCTTTTCGCTACTATCCGCATTACTCATTTCTACACTTGTAATACTCCCTAAACATTTATTTGATGGGTCATCCGAACTACAAATCCCATCAAAATTTGGATGAACAAAAGTTTTTCCACCAGGACTAACAGCAAAAGCATAAGTTGTTTTCCCTGAATCAATCACATCAATATATGATGATAATTCTGACATCCCATAATCAATACACGAAGCAAAACGAATAGCTTTTTCTTGCCAAGTCCCAACACAAAATGTTTGCCCTACATTTATATTATCAGCAAAAACATAAGGTTCAGTAATTGTTATAGTATCATATTCAGTGTTATTTGCTGTTTGTTGAAACCAAGGTCTACATCTTGGATCATAAACTGGTTTAGCTCTATTAACTTCATATGTACAATTTGTAGTATCAGTATAATCTTCATAATAAACTTGATATTCAGTAGGGTTCGCATATACAAGTCCATCATAATTAAACCCAGTAAGGGATCTTTGAAAAAAAGACACATTTGAATTAGGATTTCCTACTTTTAATATGGGTTGAATAAAAAAGTCAAAAACCGAACAATCAATAAGCTCTTGAGTTGTAACCGGGTCTTTAATTTCGTTTATATAATATGTTTCTTGAAGATACCACATTGAAGTGTCGAAGCTTCTATTTGTTGTAGTCTCAAAACCATAAGGTAGAGGAACATTATGGATTTGGAATTCATAAGCGTTTATAAAGTTTGATAAAGGGCTCCATGAAGGTTTTATGGCAATTTTACCATTATAATAATCATCATAGAGTTCTAATGATAATAAGAGGAAATTTGTTGGATAATTCATTGCTGATGCTGCTGAATTGGATAGATAAGTACATAAGGTTTTTAATGTTACTTTACGATCATCGATCATATCGGTGGTAATTGAATCAATCCAAGTTGGGAAACTGAGATAAAAGGGAATGTATGCCATAAGAAGGGTTATTGTCATCCCTATGACCATAGGTAATAAGACTCTGCATACAAGTTTCCGCTGTAGTTTTGTTTCTCCCATTATAAAATATTATTAGTATTGATTATAAGGTATTTTTTAGGTTAAGATAACAGGTTTAGGAAAATTTTAAGGATTTATTATAGATTTTAGATCTCTTGGAGGAGATTTGAGTTTTTTCTTTGGGAAATGTGTAGTTTGAAAGGATTTTGTTTGAGGATTTTTGGAAGATTTTTTGGGTTTTTGTATATGGCCGTGCTGTTAGGTTTTTTATTTCTATGAAGTGCTTTTTGGGATTGCTTTTTTGTTGCATTTCTGTAACTTTGATGATATTTTTACATGCATTTTTTATGTCGTTTAAGATTTGTGATTTATTTTTTACTTATTATCTGATTTTTTTTTTGATGTTTTTACTATGATTTATTTATTTTACCTAGTCTTTTACTTTTTCAGTAGTTTGCTCTATTATGCTTTTTCAGCCTTTAGGTACTTTTATCAAGTTCAATTTTTTTCTAAATAATGTTAGGTATTTTTTATAAGCTGCTCTTTATCTCCAATTTTTTTACTGATTTTTTGATTTGCTTTCTTTCATTGATAGGGCATTTTTTTTTTCAAAGTCTTATAATATGCTCTTCCATTTCTTTTCATTAGTTACTTTTTATAGATTTAGATTTGTATTTATCTGCTAATCTTAACTATTAATTTTTTTTAGTTTTTGAGGAAATCCTAGTTCTATAAGAGATTTCCTGTAAAGTAAAATTTTTGAAAACTTTTAAAAATCCTAGAGCTTCATATAATTTTTTATAATTAAATGCCTCGATTTGATTTCCACGTCTAAATATTCAGATATTTTGAAGGCTGAATTTTCTTACATATAAAAAATAGCATAAACCTATAAGTGATTACTAAATATAGCATATCTCTAAATAAAAAAGCAAAATTCAAAATCAAACCAAATCTTTACTAAAACTCATAATCTTTTTAAAAAACTATTTAAATTATATTTCCCATCAAAATAACACCTAAACTTCCTTCCAATATTAAAAGCCCTTCACCTTCCTCCATCTTTCTATCACCCTCCACACTACACAATTTTTCCAATCACCTTCTAATCATAATAAAATTTACTACCTGTTACTTATTAGTAGACTTTTTAGGATTCCTCTGTAGCTGTAAAAGTAATGAAGGGTTCTTAACTTTAACAAGGGCCGAAATATCTTGCAGTCTAGCTTGCAATATAGCTAACTTGCTTTTAACTGAGTTATATCTAAAAGTAATCTGCTGTCTAACTAGTTCTTCAGATGTAGCAACAAAATCTAAAGATAAAAGTTCAATAAACTTATACTCAATATTCTGAATAAAATCCAATCTAGCTCTTCCATCTCTATGCATAATAAAAACAGCAAGAAAAGAATGAGGTTCTTTAATACAAGCATTAAGCATTCTGACAAGTATTGTTGGAAGCTCAGAAAATTCAATCATAAGTTTTTGAGACTCTTGCATTCTTCTAAACCCAGCTTCATCTAAACTATGGACATAATGAAAGAATAAATCATTTTCGCTAGTCAATTCAACTTTTATATGTCTAGGGTTTGAATCTTCACCAAGAACAAGAACTTTGGTTTTTATTGCTTCTAAAGTCCCAACTTCTTGAGGACCACTTCCTGTATCTTGGATTCTTAGCTCAAATGGCACTTCTCGATCATAAGATACATGATGCCCTTCGCCTAGGCTTGGGTCCATTTCTTCGATAGCTGAGAAATCAAAGGAATTTAAGAGGCTGTCGACTCGGTCTTGTCTTTCGTCTTGCATATTAGATTATATTATGACCATATATTGTTTATATTTAAACTCAAATGTAATGATAAGATTTTTTTGTGGGGATTTTTAAGGGTGTGAAGAAGGTTTTTGTGTTTATTTATTGTTTTGAAATGATTTAAAGGATTTTATGAAGTTTTTAGAGGATGAGTTTAGTGAGATAAGAATTATTATGGAGGAAATAAGGGAAAATTATGTTTTGGGATAGTTTAGAGTGGATTGTTGTGATAAAGTTTGATGGGAAAATATTTTTTTTGACTATTTTGTATTTTTTGTTGAATGATTAAATATTATCTACGATATTTAATACTCTAATTAGGACTACTGCTTTAGTTGTCAAATCCATTTTATAAAGACTTCTATTGTCTAATACAAAATATATGTTGTCTTTATATTTTGTTGGAAAGCTTAAAAGCCAACTATTTGGAAGACCTGCTGAAGGATTCACAATATCGTACTGGCCTATACTACCTTCTCTGCTTTCATGAACTCTGCTTCCTTCAAATAAATATATCTTTTTATTAGCCTTGCATAAAATTTTTGAAAAATTAACTTGAAATGAACCGAATTGTTTATAATAATTATTTTTGATACTATAAATATAAGCACATCCAAAGTGATACCCAGTGACAACAATTTTATTCCCGATAGGAACACTTAAATTACAATGTGCTGCAGCAGGCAAAGGCTCAATAGAGTGCCAAGTATTAGTTCTCAAATTGAACATTGCACTATCTCTATAATTTTGATTGCAGCATCCAGAAAAAAAATAAACTGCATTTTTGTAAAAAGACCCTTGACCAATACAATAACCTAGCTTCCCTGAAAGCTGCTTTGTAGCAATTTGATTTTCAGTATCAATAATATAAGTATGGCCTATAGTAGAGCTCGTAATCCCACCATAAAAAAGTGTTATTGTTTTTGTTATTTGGCAAAAAGCTCCATTATAACTCATATTATCTTGCATATCATAAAGTCTATATTGATCTCTATCTGAAGCTACATTTACAGTATTTAATTTTTTTGTATTATTTTCAAAAAAGTGAATATAAGGACTTTCAATATCCTCTTCATTAACATAAAATTCTTTTTCTATATTTTTAACCCTTTCTTTATAAGAACTCACAACCTCTGAACTTTCTTTAAACGCTTCTTCGATTTTTTCTATATTTTCTAAAATCTCTAAATTCTCACTTTTTAAACTGAACTCTTTTTGTTTATCTTCGATTTGGTCTAATCTCTCTTTAAGTTCCTGTGTTTTTTCATCAATAATAGCTTGTAGTTTTTGTATTTTATCATATAATTCCTGATTTTTTTTTGTTATATCCAAATCATCTATAATTTCTATATGTTTTTCTTGAAGGTCTTTAATAAGTTTATCAGTATTGTTTAAATACTTAAGTATAAAAATTTCTCCTTCAGTTTGTTGAGATTTATTAGTAATCCTATCGAATTTATTAAGTAACTCAATTGCACCATAGATAATATTTTCTTTTTTCCTTATAAATTCTAAGTCTTCTACAGCTATGCTCATTATTTTCCCAATTATTTCTTTAGTCTTTTTATTTATGTTACTATGCATATGCTTTAGTGTAACGAGAGCATGTTTAAATTGGATTAGCATGATTTTTTTTTTACATGAGGTGATTTCAGTAAAGTTTCCTATGATATAGCTTTTACATATATCAGAATGACTATCTATATGCTCTGAACAGAAAAAACTTTGAGAATCTGAGCATTTACATATAAAATCAGCATCTTGAATGCAATCTGTATATTGACAAGTTGAAGCCTCTATTTCCATTTTATTATAATTTATAAGCTTCTAAAAATAAAATTAAATGGGTTGTGGGAATTCTAAAGAGGCAGCTATAAAGGAACTAAACCAAATAGTTTCTCAAATGAAACTTGAAATCCATGAACTAGAATCAGAACGTGACCAACTTAAAGGTAACAAAGAAGAAAACACCTTAGAAGAAAAAAACACTCTAAAAGATATCAAGTTAATGCACAAGGAATTCGAAAAAGAACTAAAATCCTTATCCGGAATAGTTAAACTTCTTCATGATAGCTCAAAAACAAACAGTCAAATCCGAGGGACAAACCTTCAAGAACTCCTCGAAATGAAAGAAAAAATCGAAAGAAAAGTCCAAAAAACAAAAGAACTCATAAAAGACCGTGAAAAACTCAAAGAACAAGAAGAAAACCTAGAAATCCAATCATCTAATACCGAGAAAAAAATCCAAGAACTCGAAGCTAATTTTTTCCCAAGTGATCAAGTACGACAACAATATCATGCTGCTCATAAACAATTATCAGAATTAGAAAATCAAAAAGAAGATATGTTTGAAGAAATAGAAAAGGCTCAAGAGGTTTTAAATGCTCTTAATGATGAAATAAAAGAATCAGGTTATGAAGATCGATCTAAAGCTACGGATCCTAGTAGCTATGAGGTTCTTTTAAGCCTTACAGATACTGAAGTTAATGATGAACTAAGAAAAGTTGATAAAGAACTTGAAGAATTAGCAGAACAAATAAAAACTTTAAAAGGCAAAGAAAGTGAATTACAGAATATTGACTCGTTTGCTTCACAAAGAAGTCAAAGTCGGAATTTTGTTCGGAATGAAAGCTTGAAAACTCAAATAAAAAGCAGTCAAGAACGAGTTGAATTGTTAGAAAGTGAAAAGCAGAGGGTTAAAGATGAGATAACTAAGCTTAAAAGAAATACTTTGAATGAAGAAGGGCTTAGTGAGAAACTTAATGCGTTAAATGATATCATTGATAAGAAAAAAACTAAAGATGATGATACGGGAAGGGTTATTAGTGAGAATTTGGTTTCGGATATTGAAGAAACATTGAAACGAGCTAAGATGCTGACAAGTNGGTTTCGGATATTGAAGAAACATTGAAACGAGCTAAGATGCTGACAAGTAATATGAGTATTAGAGATCAACCTTTTGATTAGTATAGAAGGTAGTTAGTTTATTTTAGTTATGATGCTTTTTTAATTCGATATAATATCTGGTTTTAGTTATTTCAGAATAAATTTTAATGAGAATTGGTAATTTTACTCACATATGCATACAAGGTAAATTTTTTTCATAGAACCGATTCTTTGTAAAAGTTTTCTCATTTATCTACTTTAATAAATCTTTATAATTATTTTCATGCATTTTTCGTTTAAAAACTAAGTGAGCTAAAGTTTAATCCTTATGCGTTAATAAGTTTAAAGATCAGTTTTTTTCTTTTGATTGATTCCTGGGGCTTTTTTTGCTTTGTTAACTCGATCTTTATGTTTTCGATTTTTTTCCATAGAACTTCTTTCTTCATTTCTGCATTTTTCTTCAAAGTCTATGATTTCTTGAGATACTTCTAAATCTGTTGTTCGAAAATAGTCTTGAATGTTTATATCAACATAATCACTAAATTCAGTCCAAGGATAATAATCGATTAGTTTTAAAATACTTATGGCATCTTCATAATCGATTAAGCCAAAACATTTGCTGAAAGAATCGTAGCGAATTTTTTTAAGGAGTTTGTCTTTGTCGATGTTGGTTTTGCTTAAGATGTTTTCAAGTTTTTTGCGTTGATCTGAGATCATGGAAGAGGAAATCCTCATGCAAGCTCGACCTTTTATGAGGTTTGAGCCTGAGAATTCGATACTTTGAACTAGGAGAGAGAGGATGAGGATTAAAAATGTGTGTTTCATATTTATGCTTTTTAGGAATAAAAATGATTTTTTATGCATTTGATCTGATTTCAGGGGGGAAATGCTTATGAAAATTTTTGTTTTGTATTGAAACTAGGATTTTACATATAATTTTTACATTTTATCTTGCGGATAGGATGAGTTACAGGATTTTCTAAAGGTTGTTTATTTATTATATGATGACTTATATAAAACTACTTTATCTGCATACAATTAAATAAATACATAATTTGTTTATAANTTATATGATGACTTATATAAAACTACTTTATCTGCATACAATTAAATAAATACATAATTTGTTTATAAAAATCATATTATTCATTAATCGGTTATCTCAATAAGCTTTAATTCGCCCACAATCAATAAAAACGCCTTATTTAATCCAATAAAATTTCCAATAAAGCCCAACAATCCTCATGCCAATTTTCCCCCAACACTTTCACTTCGAAAAATATGCCAAAAATCCTCATTTTCTTATATTATTTTAATCAAAAACTCTTTATTATAAATATGGAAAACAAAGCTGAAACTCAAGCTGAAAACGCCATAAACCAGCCTCCACCCGAACAAGCTGAAACAGAAAGTATAAAAATGCGTAATGGTACCTACATCCTTCATGTCTATGTCGAAGAAGCACGTTCCTTAATTCCTCCAGATGGAAACAACACATGCGATCCTGTATTTATTGTCACAGCTTTTGGGACAAGTAAAAGCACTAAAGATTTTGAAGAAGTAGGAAGTACCTCAACAATAGCCATAAATGAACATATTTATATAGAAGGTGCTGATATGACAGGTGAAGAAATCATGAATGAAAGAATAGCTTTAACTGTTCGTGACCACGGGATCACAATTTTCAAAGGTTTAATCGGCACTTATGAATTAGACATGACTTATGTATATTCAAATCCAAATCATTCAATAGTCCACAAATGGATAGTTTTATCTAATCCTGAAGATACAAGTTTTGAAGTTATGAGAGGGTATTTAAAAGTTGGAATCTCATTATGTCATGAAGAAGATAAACCTGTAGATTTATGTATAAGAGAAAATCCAAATCTTAAAGATAGAGAATTATTAATGCCACCTCATGTAAAACCAACTGTAGTTCAGATGTATATACATTTAATAAAAGCTGAGAATTTACCTGTTATGGACAAAGGGCTGACTATAGATGCTTATTGTATTGTAAGATTTGCATCATCTGAATGTAAATCTTCAACATATACAGCAGATAAAGCAACATTATCAGCATATTGGTATGATGAAATTCTATTACCAGTATTAACCCCATCAGTAAGTAGTAATGTGACATTAACATTTTGGGATCATGATAATATTTCTAAAGATGATATGGTTGGGGCGATACTGTTAAAATTTGATAATATTCGAACTGGGAAGCATTCATCGTATTTTTGGGCTAATATATATGGTGCACCTCCTTTGTCTGAAGGTGAACAGGCTGAGTATATGAATCGAGTTCCATCTTGTGCTTCTCATTGGCGAGGTAGAGTATTACTTAATGCTTGGGTTGAAGAAGAAGTTAAAGAAACATATAAAAAATCAAAGAAAATTGATGACTCTAATATAAAAACTAAAATCAGAGATGAGTATGAAACTGGAACTGATTATGAAATACGAGTTCAAGTATATAGTGCAAGTGCTTTACCTTATAGAAAAGGGAAATATAGTATAAGAGTTCAATGGTCTGGGGTTACTTTACAATCTTCTAGTCAAGAAACTTTAAATGGTTCAGTTGATTGGTTTGAAACTTGTAAAAGATTAATTGCCACAATACCACAAGGTGCAGAACAAGTTATGCCTGATGTATTTTTGTATTTAATATATGATGATCAGAAAATATCATTTGTCAGAATGCCTTATAAAGATTTTACAGATAAGACTAAAGGACCGAAATGGAATCAGCTTATACCAGATAAGTCTGTAGGGAAATTAAAAGAGGATTGGAATGCAGGGTTTGTTAAAGTTAGGATTTATATTGGGATTTATGATATTGATAATGATGATGTGAGTAGTTATAATTGGAAAAAACTTGTCAAACCAAATTATGATAAATGGAATCTTTATGTACATTTATTTCAATGTAGAAATCTTCCAGCTGCTGATAAAAATGGACTTGCTGATCCTTATATAGTTATATATTGTGCAGGAAATGAATATAATACAAGAGAATCACCATGTGAATGTACTTTAAACCCTAGATGGTATGAAACTTTTTGTATACCAATATCAATTACTAGTATAGAAGAATCAGCTCCAATAGTAATTTATATATACGATTATGATGAAATAACATCTGATGATATAATGGGTGTAACTTTTATAGAAATGACTGATGCTATTGTTAATCCAGATATAGTCCCTAGACCTAAATGGAGGCAGTTAAGTTTAGGGAGAAAAGGTACTGAAAACGGAGAGATTCTAATGAGTTTTTCTTTGTTTAAAGGAAAAGCTTTACCTAATGTTTATAATATCATGCCTGAATTTGAAGATAGAACTCTTGAAATCAATATTTTGGGACTGAGAGGGTTAAAGCCAGCTGTTGGCTGGCTTCCTGTAAACAAAGCTTTTGTTAGGTTTGATTTGAATTCTTTGTCATTACCTGGAGAAAGTATTGGGATTAAGTCTATTGAAACACAACCTTTTGAATCAGGAAGTGACCCTAATATAGCTTCAACTGTAACTTTTAAATGTAAAATGCCAAGGGATAAAATTTTTTCTCCAATATTGACTGCCACTGTGCATGATTATTTGTTTAGTGGAATGTCTCAACCACTTATAGGAAGTTTTGGGATAGATTTAGCGAAATATACACCTCAGTATATAGCCCCATCAGTATTATCTTCAGCTTTAACTCTCTCCAGACTTCGGTCAAAAGGAACAAAAATTTTCAAGTTACATAAAATCAATGAAGAATCCGAAGAAATCGAAGAAGAAAAATCCAAAGAGATCATAGAATCTATACAAGAAGATGAAGATGAAAAGTCTTATGATATCACAGAAGATAATATTGAAAAAACTATCTCCAGCATATCCAAAGCTGTAATCGAAGAAGACAAAATCCCTGAAGACTATTCATTAGAAGGTCGTGAAGATCAAGCTTTACTTGGTGTAGAAAAAAAACTCACAACAGATAATTTCTCAGGCCCATCAAGCCAAACCCAAAAAATTGAAAATATAGATGCAACACTTGAGACCTTCAGAGAAATGTCCAAAACTGACCCAAAACAATTTGAAAAGCAAGAAAAAGTTCGTAAAAGACAAGCAAAAGCTAAAGCTGAAGAAGAAAGGATAAAAAAAGAAGAAGCCGAAAGATCAGCAGAACTAAATTTTGAAGAGATTTGTGAAGATTCCCAACGTATATTCCTTAAAGCTTTATTCGGTAAAAAAGGTAAAAAAACTATCGAAGTCCGTATACCTAATCCTGCAATGTATCTTCCAATAGGTTATAATCGTACCCCAGATGATAGTTTAAAATCATATCGATATTTTATCCATGAGCCTCTTGAAAGTACATTCCTTTTTCAAAACCTCCCATTTAGTGAACTTGATATTTACCGCGGCCAAAGCCGCGGGATTGAAGATTCACTCTTTACATTTAATAAAAAAAAAGATGTCGCAGGGGAATTATCAACATTAGAATGTTCAGGTAAATTTAAAGCTATGATTCGTATAACAGATTATCCTCCAGCCAAAGCTGAAGATGAATTTATGCAAATTACACGAATGCTTTTAACTAAAACTAAATGCACAATACGAATTTATATAATAGATGCATTAAACTTAGAACAAAAAGATAAATTTAGTGAATCAGATCCTTATGTTCGGATTAAACTAGCAAGAAAAATGCGTACTGACAGAGATAATCATCAAGAAGATGTGTCGAATCCAAAAATATACAAAGCTTTTGAGATGTCAGCAACATTACCTGGTAAATCTATGCTCCGTATACAAATGTGGGATTATAATGCTTTGACTTCAGATTCGAAAATTGGTACAACAAAAATTGACCTTGAAACTCGATATTTCAATAAAAAATGGCAGAATTTAGCTCAGAAACCTATTGAAACACGTCCTTTGTTTATAAGAAGTAGTAGAAGACCTCAAGGATTCGTCAGGTTATGGATTGAGATTTTCCCAGGAAAACTTACAGATCCATTACAAGATATATCAATAAAACCGCCTGGGGAATTTGAAGCTAGGGTTATTATTTGGAAAGCAGAAAATGTACCAAATATGGATATTGAAGGACTTAGTGACTTGTTTGTAGCTGTTAAAATTAATAGTTTATTAGAAAAAGAAACTGATACGCATTATAGGGCTGGAAGTGGTAGAGGATGTTGGAATTGGCGTATGAAATTTCAGCTCACATTACCCCAGCCTGCAAATATTATTACATTACAACTTTGGGATAGAGATATTTTTTCAGGAAATGATTTTATTTCTGAAATTTCTATACCTTTTGACGATTTAGCTACAGAAGCATGGGAAACAGATTCACAAGTTCAAATGTTTGGGGAAAGTGACGATCTTAAAGATAGGCTATTAGGAAAAAAACGTGAAATCTTTTGGGTGCAATGCAAAAAACGTAATGATGATGGAGAAGTTGTGGACTGTGGGAAAATACTTATTAGTTTCGAGATTTTACCTAAAAAACGTGCTGAGAATTTTATGGTTGGCGAAGGAAGAGATGAACCTAATGTAAACCCATATCTTCCAGCACCTATTGGCCGTATGAAATTCAGTCTTAATCCTTTAACATTGATTAGCCAACTTGTTGGTCCTGAACTTAAGGCTAAATTCTGTCTGATTCTGTTATGTGCTTTATTGTGTTTGATTATTGTGTTCACTATACCATTACTACTTTCTGAAAAATTATCGTCACTGTTTTTCAGCTTGGTATCTAAATAAGATTTTTTAATGATGATTAGCTTTGATGATAATTTTATAAATTTATATACATTATCTATATATCCAATAATAAAACTATAATACTATCTTGTACTTATCTTTAAAAAAAATAATACAGTACCTCCAATTCTAATCAAAATTAATAAACTTACTATGGAAGAAGTTTCAGTGGGGTAGTTTGAAGAACTAATAAAAGGACAAATAGAAAATGTTTCATCAGTAAGCCAAGATATTGATGATATTCTTTTAAACATCAAAAGAATTTATCTATGTGTTGAAAACTTCAGGCTTTGAAAAGCGTACTAAAATTGGAGGGCAACCTTTTTGTTTACTTCATGATTTTAGCAATACATGCTTAATTTATATTTCATGATTAAAATTCTTTTCTTTTAAACAAAAATTTGATTTTGCTTATAAAAACTGTTTATAATTCTTAGAAACAAGCTTTTTTAGTGTTGGTTTTTTGATTAAAGATATTTTTCACTCATCACTCTCATATTATAATTAATGTCTCTCAACTGATTTGGATATGATTTCTATTAGAAGTCCTATATTTTTTTAAAGTGATTATCTTAGGTTTAAATGTAGGCAAGAAGAAATTGTGCCTATATTAAATAAGCCTATCATATCACTAAATATAAATAAAATATTATAAAAGCTAGCAATTTATAAACTTGAAGTAATTGTTACAATAATTAGAATCTGAAAGCATTTAACTATATCTTTGACACATATTAACTATAAGCCTTCTAATACCTTAGTAATCTCAAGTACTAATTTTGAAACTGAATCAGTATAAACTCTAAAAATAAGGTACTTTTTACATAAGAATCCATAATTCTAAGCATTCTAATCTATTTTTATAAAACCCTTTACAAAATTAGCTTTATTATTATCTAATAAGCATTGATAATTTTACAAGATTAAAGCCAACAGCTAGAAATAATATTTCTAAGAGATTATTAACTATAAATATATAAACTTATAATTTTTTATATAAAACCACTCTTCGAATTTATCACTTAAGTCTAGTTTAAAACAATTTTCTAATCTAAAAATAATCTTAATCCCAGATTTATAAAAAAAAAATTTCCTTATCGGATTTAGGAGGATTATGCATGCCATAGCAATGAAGATGTGCCATATGAGAACATGAGAAAAATAGAAGAAAAATAGAAGAAAAAATTATGAGCCTACTAAAAAAGACAATAACAATTCAAAACTTAAACTAAAAGCCGAATCTTCTTGAGACATTTTCCACCTACGAGACAAACTGAAAAAACTTCCAAAAAGTTATTTTTGCCCTACCTACAAATTTCCCATCTTTAAAACCTTAGTTCAAATCCCCAACTCCAAAAGCAATAAAAATCGCATTTCCAACCTCATCTTCAAGTCCTATCCTTTCAAAAAAAAATTATCTAAATCCAATATCCCCACAAACTACACCTAAAAATTTCAATCAAAAGCCAAATCACATAAACTCTTATTCTTTAAGCCCAAAATAAATCATAGAAAAATTCTTATCTATAGAAAAAGATTTAAACTACCAAAATAATATTCAAGAAATAAATAGAAAAATTCTTATCTATAGAAAAAGATTTAAACTACCAAAATAATATTCAAGAAATAAAGAATTTATATAAACGATTCAATACTTTAAAAAACCAATCTGAAAATGAAGAAATTAATGAGATAGCATATACTATATGTGCAAGGGGAATTAAGAAACAAATTCTGTATTTTGAAGAAAATTACTCATAGAAAGCATAATTTCATTATGAAGTTGAAGGCCTCACAGTCGATTATGTATAATTTGGTCTTTAGACAGCCGTACAAATAGATACAATCCACAACTTATGAAGCGATAATGATTTATTCCTATTATAATAATTATTTGCTAATAACCTAAATAAATCTTATACACTATACAATTGCCTTAAGAGCCTTCCTCCTATTTTCATTATCCTCAAATAGCATTTCTATAAGTTTTCTAAGTTCATCAATTGTAAACAATCCTTGATACTCCCTCCTCTCATAAGCTCCAACTATATCCTTCAACCTTCCTTCAATAATCTTCAATAAACTTTCAAGCCTTATCCAATTTTTACAAAAATCCACAGGACGTTCTCCTTCAAAAACATCTCTAATTTGAAAAATCCTATTAAAAAACTTCTTCAAATTAAAAATCTCGTTTTCATAAATATCTTTAAGTTCCATAATTTTATTTGATGTATCCGATATAAGTTCATCTATTATAAGCCCAAAAATCTTTTGATATACTTTTTTGCTTAAGACTTGTTTTATTTGATGTGTTCGTATCCAATCAAGTGTTTTTTTAAGTGAAGATTCCTGTTCCGAGAATTTTCCTTTGAAATCTTTAAAGTCAATAAAAGCTGTTTTTTCTTTGATTTCTCTTATGCATTCATATGTAACATCAATTAAAGCTTCTTTTTTCTGTTTGTTTATAAGTGCTATGATGTCTTGGAAATCAGTTAAATAATGTAAATGAGTTGGTATATTTTGAACTGAATCTGATATTTTTATTAATTCATTAGCGAAATGATCTAAATCAGCACAGTATATGAGGATTGTATAGAAAGAATCAGTTGCTTGCATAGGTCTTAAAGCTTGATATAATATAGATCCTTCACGAACTGTATATAAATTCTGTACCAATGCATATTCTGAAGTTTCAATATTGTTTATGGTTTTTTGTAATATGTATAAGTAACTATCACAATTTTCACTTATTGTTTGTTTATTTGTACGGATTTCATTTATTATTGGCCCTTCAAGAAATCTTTTTAATTGCTTGAGTGTCATACTTTTTGTTATTAAAGCTGAAGTCTCTTGGCAATTGTGTAGAATATCAACATAATCTCTTGGGACAGGAAAGTTCATCTCATTTAAAAAAATTAATAGCTTTTTGGATATTGATATAGACTCTTCTTGAAGCTTTTTATTCCCAACACATATCACAGCCTGTTCTTTTACAACTTTTTCAATCACTTTCTCTAGTTTTGTGTCCATTTCTCTTGTCCTGAAAAAGAAACTACTCAAAAATTGTATAAAAACCTCGATATTATTCACTTTTTCAGCAAACCTTGTCACTTCTGTTTTTTTCACTTTTAATAAAGACTTATCCTGTAGTATTTTAGTGTCGATTTTCATACAAATTGCGTTTTCAAAGCACATTTCAATCTCTTCTTCAAGTTTCTTTTCAGTTTTATGCCAAATCTTCAAAGTCTTCAAATACTCAACAACAGCCTTCATCCCTTTACCAATGCTAATCCCTTGTTTATTTATATCAACTTCCTTCTTCCAAGTTTCTTCAACCATATTCTCAAGTTCTTCCCTTTGTTTTTTCAACTCCTCTCTAATATCTTCAATAATTTTACTACGTATTAAAGGTAATGATAAAACAAAATCCTGGTTTTCTAGAAACCCAGCATAAAAACTCTCAAGATTATCCTTACAAACATTGACAATTTTCTTATACCCATTATCCAAATGTAAAGCTAAAGCCCAAACTTCACATGCTTCTTGATTAATTCTTTCAAGATCATCAACATATCTTAACCCAAGACCCAACTCATTAAGTTTATCACAAAGTTCGCATGTAATTTCAACTGCTTGTCTTGTTTCAGGATTATCTTCTATTAAAATCCTAGATAAATTCCTTTCTAATTCACTCTTCCTACGCTCATAACCTAGAACCAAGGCTGATATTTCCATATTTTTAAATGGCAGATGATTTAGAAACTGAACTAATACGAGATACTCTACAAAGAAGAAGACAAATGAAACAAGAAGGCAATTCAAGATATAGAGGTGGGTCTGATGTTGATAATTTAATTAGAATTTGTACAAATTCTTTACAAGACAAAACCAATCCAAAAGCACTTTTTATTAGAGCTTCAAGTTTGATGAAAAAAGGCCTTTATGAAGAAGCTATAAAAGATTGTGAAGTTTTACTTACATCAGAACCTCATCATGCTGGTGCTTATTATCTAAGAGGTTGTGCTTATGAAAAACTAGGTGAACTTGATTTAAGCCTTCAGGATTATTCAAAAGTTTTAGAAATTGACCCTACACATATTAATGCTGCTTATGCTAGAGGAGCTTTACAGAATAAAAAAGGGAATTTCGCTCAGGCTATTGAAGATTATGCTATGGCTTTAGAAAGAGATCAGGAATTAAAACATTCACCAAAAAAACACCGCCCGGAAGGTATGAAAAATCCTATTCCAAGAATTAAAGAACGTAGTGGGAATGATAATATACCCAAAGAACAGAAAGGTTTAAAAGATACTGATAAAGAAGAAGCTGAAAAATATCATAGTTTAGGATATGCGGCAAGACAAGAAGGTAAATTTGAAGAAGCAATTGAATTGTATCAAAAAGCTATAAACCTCAATCCTTATCATTTTAAAGCACTTTTCAACTGCGCATTTGCTTATGATAAACTTGGAGAGTATAACAATGCTGTTGATTATTACACCTTAGCTATAGAAGCTGAACCAAATAATGCTTTTGCTTATTATAATCGAGGTATTTCTTTAGATAAAAGCGGTAATTATGAAGATGCTATAAAAGATTTCACTAAAGCTATATCCCTTGAGCCTAAAAAAGCTGACTTCTATCACAACCGAGGTTTTGCTTATCGTAAACTCCAAGATTACCAAAAAGCAATTGATGATTATACTTTAGCTTTAAAATTCGACCCAAATCATTTTAAAGCACTTTATAATAGAGCATTTTGCTATGATAAACTAGACCGAATACGAGATGCAGAAAAAGATTATATGTCCGCTTTAGTTATCCAACCGAAAAATGTTAATGTTTTACATCATCTAGCAACACTTAAAGAAAAATCTGAAGACCTTGAAGGTGCACTTTCGGGATTTGAAAAAGTTCTTAGCTTAGATCGTAATTATGCTCCTTCATATAATGGTCGAGGTCTTGTATTTGAACGTATGCAAATGCATCAGGAAGCTTTAGAAAATTTTACTATAAGTATTGATTTAGATCAAAACAATCCTATTTATCTGCATAATAGAGGATGTTGTTTAAGGAATATTGAAAGATTTGAAGAAGCTTTAGATGATTTTAATAAAGCTTTAGAACTTGATTCAGAAAACCCGGTTATATATTCAAATAGAGGATTAGTATGGAGGAAACTTGAACAGTTTGATAAAGCTATTGAGGATTATACTAAAGAATTAGAATATGAAGGGGATATGGTAAAAGCGTTTATTAATAGAGCTTATTGTTTTGCCAAGATTATGAAATATGCTGAAGCAATTTATGATTATTCTGAAGTACTTAAGATTGAAGAAAATAATATTCATGCGATTCATAATAGGGGGATTTCATATGAGAGACTTGGGGAGTATAATAAAGCAATTCAAGATTTTAGCTTGGTTATTAAGCTTGATCAGAATAATGCTAATGCGTATTTCAATAGAGGCTGCTGTTATGATAATGTTGGAGAAGTAGATAAGGCTATTCATGATTATTCGAGAGCGCTTGAGTTAGATAATACTAGGGAAAATTTATAATATTTTTTTTTTTGGGTTGTGGGTTTGATATGCTGAGAAGATGGATTTGTATGAGTTATAAGATGATGGTCTTGATAAGATTGGAATATCTACAATAAATATTTTTTCGTTTTTTTTATGAACTATTTAATCTTAGGTTTTTAAAAATATAAACATATGTTTTACCTTTATAAAATATTGAAAAATTTCAAAAGTATAAAATTTACCTCAAAAAATATAGTGAAAAACTAAGTATCACATTCTACCTTTTTCAAATTCTAACATTTACAAATTCAATACCTCTCTTTCAATATTTTTTTATATCTCTTTATTAATCCTACAACCTTTTCCTAATTATCTTAATAATCAAAGCATAGAATCATTTAAACTTTTAATAATCTAACTAAAAACCCTATTGAAATCGTTATCCTATCAGAGTTTATAAAAATATGGAACCAGAAAAATATAGTTCGGATGAATTTAGGTCAAATGAATTAGATCCCGAAGAAAATAAACAATATTTTGCTTACTATGACGAAGTTCTATTGCATTCTTTCAATAAAGCATTTGCCTTAGAACATTTAAAAGAAGATGACTATGAACTTGATAACCTGAGACAACTGAAAATCCAAAAATGCCAGAAAATCATCCCAGTGATTGGTGGGTATATATCTTTAGCTGTTTTAGGTCATTTAAAGTTTTTAAACAAATATTTGGGTAAAGGCTTACACATAGGTAAATTTCTTTATTATTCCACAGTGCTTTTTTCTACTAATACTATTATAGGTAGAATGCTTTATGATGAACAAATACATTCACTTTCTAAAGCTTTGGCATTAAGATATGAACCGTTGTTGCTAGAACAAGATGAAANTTCACTTTCTAAAGCTTTGGCATTAAGATATGAACCGTTGTTGCTAGAACAAGATGAAAATTTGAAAAAAGCTTTTAATAACTTTAGGAGTCTTAAATGAAAAAGTTTAGAGTTTTAGGTAATATTAGAATAAATTGGAAATATGATTTTTTTTGTGATTGGGATCAGAGTGTGAATATGATATAGTGAGCATATACTTGCTGTGATAATTATAACGATGGTGTAAGTCCATAATCCATGCAATTTACAAGTTATAATTTATCATAATTCCATTAAATCATACCAAAAGCCTCCAAACACACAAAAAATCTCTATATTTTTATCATATACATTTATTATTCTATTACATCTAAAGCATCCAAATTCACGCAATCCACATAAAATGACTGTTTCACTACTCCAATAGCCGGTACTTCAATCTTATTACTTTCTTCAAAAACAAACCCCCAAATCCCTCCACAACCTCCCAATTCCCAAAACCCCAAAACAAACCCTTCTCTGCTTCTACTTTCAATCATAACCTTAGTATCTTCACTACATTTAACCCTTCCAATACATCCATTACTTTCCATCTTATTAGCAATCAGCACATCAGGTCCCCAAATATCATATCTAACTATATTTGTCCCTATAACCCCAGCTATAATTTCTCCAGTATGTACTCCAATTCTCATATTAAGATTTGAAGAATGCTTTACATTTTCTTCTTTAATAACCTCAATCATCCTATAAGCCATTTTCATAACATTTAAACACTCTTTTGAAGGATCCCTTTTTTGTCTTCTAACATGACCCATAACAACATAACAGTCTCCTATTGTATGAACTTTATATACATCTAGTTCTACACATAGTTTATCAAACCTTGTAAACAAATTTGACAACATCCTGACGATTTCTTCAGGCTTTTTAGATGAACTCCAATCAGTAAACCCAACAATATCAGCAAAAATTAATGTCACCTGCATAAGCCTATCTGTTACAGATCTACCTTTTTCTAAATTATCAAGAACATGTGCAGGCATCATTTGTATTAGCAATGCTTCATTATCTTTGATTTCCTTATCTGCAAGCCAGTTCAGATTGTAATTTGCCCTATCATTTCTTTCTTGGGTATAAATAGCTTTAAAGTTTATAATAGAAAACCCAGCAACAAGAAGAGCATTAGTCAAATGTAAAGATTGGTCATTAGTATTTATAGCAAGGGCGATCCATGGGATAAAAATAAAAATATTAACAAAAATAACCATAGGAAAACTAGCAGCACTAGCATGATTTAATATGATGATTATATACATGATCTCAAGGCCAATAATATCTGCAGGGAAATGTATATCTGCTCTTATATGTAACATAACAATACAAATCATAAGAACAAGGCATGATATAATTAAATATGGGTAATATCGTTTTGAATATATTCTTGAATGCAAAGATAATATTATAATAAGATAACCTGTGACTATACCTCGAAGTATAATCAAAGCTGTTGTTGTATAATCATTTATAACAGACCATTCACATATTGAAAATATTGTCATAAGAAATATCGCACATGCGGCAATAAGTAGAGCTTGCATAATGCTATAATAATTATCAGTAAGTTTTTTCAATCTAAATTCTTTTTCTGGTTCAAGTTCTCTACAGCTTATACTCATTAAAGGATTATATTGTATCAAATTTGAGTCTTTTCTTTTAAGAAACTCGCTGTCCATGATCTTAGACGACCGGGCCAATCTTTTGATTTCTGATTTTTTATCTTCTTCTGATTGAGCTTCAGGGAAAAATGTGGAATGTGAGATCATGTTCATGTTTGTCCCAAAATTACTAGACCCAAAACCCCCTGCGATATCAGAATTATCAGGTTTGGCTTCATGAACTTTGTATACTTCAATATTACCTTTTCCTTTTGCATAAACTAATCTTGGAGTAAATTCTAGATCTGTATATAATCTGAGAATTTGATAAGTGTTAGATGAAATTTGTATACTATTTGGAGAATCTAAAGTTGAACACATACGACTTGCTGTGTTAACTGTATCACCTACTAATGAAAATTGAGGTTTATGATAACCAACTACTCCAGCGGCAACATGTCCTGAGTTTATACCAATTTTTACTTGTAGGGTACTTCCGTTTTTTAGTTGGATACTGTTAACTTCTTGAATCATGGCGAAACCTAACTCGATTGTTCGACGAGCATGAGGCTGTCTTCGAAGGTGTTGAGGTAAATCTTTATCACTATCTTTCAAACCTGCACAGGCCATGTATGTCTTCCCAACAGTTTCTATTTTTGTAACCCCAGCATTTTCACACAAAGCATCAAAACTACTAAATAACTGATCTAAAAAAGTTGATATCTCTGGAGGTGTATATTCTTTACAAATACTATCAAAATCACAAATATCACAAAACAAAATAGTAACTTCGCCTTGATCATCTGCAATATATCTAACCCCTTCTTTAACTCGATTCCTAACAAAAGGTGGTAGCATAATACTAAGTATCGATTGTATTTTTTCAACTCCTCTATGAGCTTTATTATGTAATTTATCTTGAATCCTTCTTGATATTTCTAGAAAATATCCTGCAACAGCTGAGGTTAAAGATATAGCTAAAACAAACACAATATTTGTCGCAGCTAACAAAGCTGCATCTTCTGGATTATATACTAAACTATACTCAGTAGATATTGAAATAACAAAAAGAGTTATATTGAGGATATTAAGTACAAGTATATAAAACCAACCAACATTGAGTATAAGGAAAGTTACTGATGGAACTAAAGCTGTGGCTAAAATGCTGGTTTTGCTAAAAGTGATTTCTAAAGTAAATTTGGTCAATAATGTTATGAATATAAGCAACAGTATATAAAACTTGTAGTTTTTTAGAAAATGTTCAGTCCATAAAAGAAATAACATTAGTGAACATGCTGCTGAGATAACTATTCTTGCTAAAGTGTAATCCATAGATACTTCCATAAGCAAAGCTCCAAATACTGTCCAAAGTATTACCAAAAGCCACAAAAACGCTATAGTCCATTTAAAAAGCTTCAAATTACTCCTTATAAAATTCTCTGTAAACTTTTTTTCTATATGGGCAAAAACAAATTTTAGCGTAATTTTGCTCATAGCGAATTTCTCATCTTGGACTTTACTTTTCCAATTTGATGTATTCACATATAAATCCCCTAAAGCATTTTTAAACTTCTCAAGTTTATCAACAAAAAGCATATTCAATGCAAAGCTCGATTTATACTTATTAAATTGTCTTGTTCCAAAAAATTCAATACAATTATATAAAATATAGCTTGGGACAACACAAAATAATGACGTGAAAAAAATGTTAATCAAAGATATTGGCGAGGTTTGTAAAAAATACCCAATACCAAGAAGTTCATCATTAGGGAATTTAGTCTCACCAACAATACAAATAAAAATGATTAAAAAAACAACAGATAAAAACTGAGATGTATAATAAAGCAAGCTATAACAATATGTTTCAATATAAATCTGTAAAAGAACTGATCCTACTAATGTGATATAAATAACAGTACCAAGTGAAATAAGATCTTCAGTACCTCCAAAAATTGTTAAGATATTAGGATATCCAACAAAAACAAGGATTACAAGTATAACACCTTGAAAAATCCCCATACCTAGGTATCTTAAAAGGTTTTTTATATTAAAAGCCATATCTTGAATACCGATTGTATAGATCTGAGGATGTGATTCAATTTTTTCATAAGGTAAATCCTGGTCAAAAATCCCAATGACTAGTATTGGAAGGCTTGTGAAGAAAAGATTAAAACCAATAAGAAGAGATGCATTAAAAACACTTGTACCTGAAAAGTTACATAAGAAAGTATATGCTAAAGTCACTAAAGTTAAAAAACAGTTTTTGTATAAGTATAAAAGTATTGCTTTAGAGAGTCGAGTATAATTCCAATGACCTTGTCCTAATAAGAGGATACTAAGTTCAGTAAATTTTCTTATTACTACATCTGAGTAATTGTGAAGTAAAGAATCGTCACCATAGTTTATTGCTATGCCCACATCACTTGTTTGAAGCATACTGATATCTCCTTCTCCACTTCCAATACTCGCGACTAGAGGTTTGAATTTTGTATTTTCTTTGAGGAGTTTGACGACATTGCCTTTGTCAATTGGCATAAGGTCGACAAAACATGCTGACTTAGCACAAATAAGCAAGCACACAAGCAATTTTCTGCTGTCTAGATCTTTTAGTGCTACAAGAAACGTTTTTCTATCAATAACTACAGAATAATCAAGTTCCGAAGGTTCAAAAGATCGTGCCAAAATCAAATTCAACTCATTTTCCAAATCCGAATTTTTCCTATGTATAAGCTTATTCGACAACTCCTGCATAGATCTTTCAATAAGCGTATCACTCTCACTAAACAAAGTTGACTCCTCACCTATACGACTTCTTCTACGTACTTCAATTTCCCCACCAGATGGGACAATATTAATCCCCCCTTGTTTAAAAATTAAACTTTTCGCAGCTTTAATAAGCACTTTTGTACAGCTATTTTCAGTATTTATCCCAACAAGTTCAACCACTTTTGAATCTGGTTCAATAATCTCAGTTTGTTTAGCAACCAACAAAGTATTAGTTAATGTATCGCTTGAAACCATCCATATTTTCATCCCAGCTTTTTTCAATTGAGTTAAAGTTTCAACTGATCCTGGAAGCATTTCTTCACTCATTCCAGTAATCCCAAGAAACTTCATGTTTTTTTCCATTTCTTTAAACATAGCTTCAATACGGCTTTCTGGGTTTAACAACGACTTTTTAAGCCTTTGGATTTTAGACTTAGTCTCCAATAAATTATCAGGTGTTATTTTTTTATAAGCTAAAATCATTGTCCTAAGTCCTCTTTCTTTCATTTCCTTCAAATTGTTTTTAATATCATACAAAGAATTATCAGAAATATTCAATAAAGGTAGCATAGCATCAGCTGCACCTTTGACATAAAGTACCCCTGTCCCTTCAGCTTCTTCTATTATCGACCGTGACTTACGTTTTTCATTAGTAAAAGGTCTATTCGCAACAATTCTATAATAGCTTTTGCTTCCACTAGGTTCATGGGTTAATTCAATAAGGTTATTAGATGGGATATTTACTATAACTCCAAGATCTTTACATGCTTTAACTAAAGCGACTTCATCATGACTACCATAAAATACAGAATTTCTTTGAAACAAACTATTGCTCATAGCTATACATCTAATAAAAAGCCATATATTAGAATACATTGACTCATCTATAAGCTCATTTTTAAGCTCAGGAAAAGTTGATATTGTCGACCCTAAATGTTGTCGAGCTGAAGTACCTACAAGGTAAGTATTTGTATCAAAAGCAGGCTCAATATCTTGTCTTAAAGACGATAAATTATAACTTTCTTCATATTTTTTCTCTCCAATAATACAAGTTTTTAATAAAAGATGATTTGAAGTCAGGGTGCCAACTTTGTCTGTAAGGAGAAAGTCAACTTGGCCAAGGTTTTCATTGACCGTTTCATTATTAAAAACTATACCTTTAAAGTTCCGAGAAAAAAAATAGTTCTGAGCCAAGCGGATTATGTCTATTACCATAAACAATGATATTGGGACTATATTGTTATATAATAAAGTAAAAGTAATCAAAGGCTCTAAAACTGTATAATTACTAATATTATCCAAACCGATATAGTAAAATCCAATAACCGATAAAAAAACAACAATGACAAGGACTAGTAAAATATAAATAACCCATTTATTCACAGTTTTTTCCAACTTACTCTGTTTTCTTTGTAGCGGAAAAGTATTCATTTGTATTTTCGTTTCTTTCCCACAATACGCCACCAAACCAATAATCAAACTTTCCCCTTTCAAAATCCCCCCTCGAAACAGCACATTTTTCACGTCTATATCAATAGCCCCAGGGATTTTATCAAACTTAAAAGACCCTGAAAAAACACTATAATCCGAAGTTGGCTCAGCTAGCATAAGTTTTCCTTGGATTTTACCCATTTGTAATATCTCATGCTCCATGTTTAAAATCTTAGCAAATCTATCAACTGGGACTTTTCTTGCTAAACTTGTAAAACCTACTAATTGACTCATATCTAAAAAAATGCTTCCTTGCTTTTGTGAACTGACTATTATAATATCAGCAGGGATTGTTTGATTTTCTTTAATCATTATAAACTGCCCTACTAATATGTTTTCTGACTTCTGATTGACGAATTTTTCTCCATCCCAACAAGGGTATATCAGGTTATTGAAAATTTCATCTTTTTTCCAAAGCCAGCGATCACAATATGCATCTTTGATTAGAGTTAAGACTAGGAGTATGGATAATGGGACTATTGTTGTCCATGAATCAGTAGGGTTTAATTGGAATGGGATTAATTGGAATATCGATACAATTAGGAACCAAATGTTGGAAGTCCTTTGAAATTGTTCGAATAAGTTTTTAGGCACGAGACTGAGGATTGAATAACGGGAAAGCTTTAATTTGTTCCCTGGGTATAGAGACTCGTATATCCCTTCTGTGCCTTTAACTTTGACTTCTCTTAATTCAATCTTTTGCTTTTTTGCCATTGATAATTATAGCAGAATGGAAATTGATATAAAGGATTGGCAAAAATTTGAAATTTGGATTGTTGTTGTTGAAAAATTACGAGGGTGATGAATTTATTGAAGAATTTATAGGAAGGGATAAGGATAAGAAGAGAGATGGGGTGATTTTATAGGGAGATTATTTTTTATGTATTGAGAAATGTTTTAAGAGAAGGTGGGTGGGATTTGATATATAATTTGTGTAGAAGAGAATAAGGGAGGGTTTTATTTAAGTAAGCGTTTTATATTTGATTATGGGTATTTAGGCTTGGAAGTATATTGGATGTGTTTGGAGGGAGATTAGGATATTTTTTTGTATAGAAGGAGGTGTGGTTGTTATTAATGGATTTTTTAACTTGATAAAAAATTAGATGTTTGGTTACTGGATTTTAGAAAATTTATTTAAAATGTCATTAAGGATATTCTTATGAATATCGTAAACAATGCTTTTAGTGATAACTTATAGAATTGTCAGAGAAATAAAAATATAATTATAATTAGACTATCATTTAGATTAAAAAAAAATTTAATATGCTTTCTAGCATTTTTGATATGTTTTTAATATATTTTAAACTTTTTTTCAGATTGATTACATAAAATTGTTTTGTAAAAGTATTTATATTAAATTATTATCAAGTTCTATACTAATAGTGTAATAAATTCTGAATAATTGTTTTAATCATAATTTTTATTTCTGGTTGCATACTGATGATATTACAAATAAAATATATATACATGCAAAATTACGCATAATAAAAATTGTATAAGACAAATTATATATTACAAATAATACAAGGCAATTATTGTATAATACACATTATGCAAAAATAAAAAATTACACACAAAATATTTTAGATTTTATTAACCTTGAAGGAATTATTTCTATCAAATGATCTTACAATTTATTCAAATCTTGAAAATGCTTTTTATGATATTCTTTAAGCTTATATTTTTGATAATATAAAAATACTTATCTATTTGGTGGAGTATAAAAAATAAGCATAGAAGTATAAATATTACTGAATTTTAGAACTGAATAGCAGGAAGTTTATTAATATAATTAATGAAGGTATATAAACTGATAAGTAATTCTTTTATAGTAAATGTAAATATTATAGAAGTTATTTAGGTTAATGCAGAGAAAATATTACTGAATTTTAGAACTGAATAGCAGGAAGTTTATTAATATAATTAATGAAGGTATATAAACTGATAAGTAATTTCTTTTATAGTAAATGTAAATATTATAGAAGTTATTTAGGTTAATGCAGAGATAATATCGATATCAGTCTCAATGCAAAATATATAGAAAATTAGNATCAGTCTCAATGCAAAATATATAGAAAATTAGATCTTCATAGTATTTAATTTAGAAAACTTTAATATAAATCAATTTAACTATAAAAATGCTTATACAAAATATCTTTAGCATTATTATAAACTTTATACTCAACTTTTTAATAATAATTTCTAGTCTATTTTATCTAAATTAGCTAATTCAGAGAATACCAAAGTGTATATTTTTTTACTAACTCCATTCAGCAATATAGTTCTACTGTTTTCTTCTAAAATAAACCCTCCTTGATAATTTCTTTCTATAATATCCTTAGTATCTTCACTACATTTTACTTTCCCAAACTCTGCATAACTAATCATTTCACCAGCAACATTAACATCAGGTCCCCAAAAATTATATTCAATAACATCAGTATTTGTAACCTCAGCAAAAATCTCCCCAGTATGCACCCAAATTCTAACGTCTAAATCTGATGACATTTTTGAATTTTCTTCTTTAAAAATCTCAATAATCCTATAAGCCATTTTTATCACATTCAAACACTCTTTTATAGGGTCCCGATCTTTACTTCTAGAGCATCCAATTGCAACATAGTAATTACCAATCATATTATATTTATATATATCAAAATCTAAACACAGTTTATCAAATTTTATAAACAAATTAGACAAGGTTTGTAAAATATGCTTATAACCCTTATAAAAATGTTTCCAGTGTCTAAAGGCTAAAACATCTACAAAAATAAAAGTGACTAAAGTAAGCTTTTCAATATTTATACATTTTTCTGGGTTTTTAATACTATTTTTTAAAATTTTCTGTTTAGACAAAATATTTTTATCATTAGCTAGTTTATCAGAAAGTATATTAAGATTATAATTTATTCTATCAATACTTTCTTGAGTGTTTATTGTTTTTAATTCAATTATTGAGAATCCTATAGAATAGAAAATGTTAATAAAATATGAGAATTGAGTTTTAGTGCTTATAGAAAAGCTGATCCATAATATATGAATAATAATATTAGTAAAAATTAGTACGGGTAAAGTTCCTAAACTTGAATGATTTAGTATTGAGATTATGTATATAATTTCTAAACCAAAGAGATTTGTTTGATAATTATTTTCTTCTTTTATATATAATATAAAAACTGTTATCATAAAAGATATGAAAAATATTATAAAATATTGGTAGTATATTTTAGAATACAATTTTGAACGTAAAAATAATAAGATAAAAAGATATACTGTGGCTAAGGCTCTTATAATTATTATAGTTACTGTTGTATAGTTGCTAAGATAATACAATTGGCAAATTGAAATTATTGTCATTAGGAAATTTGAACAGATTGCGATAAATATAATATTTCTAACACAACAATTTTTCATTATCCTTTTAAGCCTAAATTCCTTTTCATTGCGTATCTCTTTGCACCTAAAAGTCCAAACAGGTGAATTTTGTATAAGATTAGAATTGTTTATTTTATCAAATTCATTTTCTATAATATTTTTTGCTACCCTAAAAATGTTTTGATTTTTATACGATGAACCTGATAATCCTATCAAATTATAAGTAAAGTTATGGCCATACACTTCCTCTGAAATACTAAAATTTTTAATGTTGGTCGCTTTAACTTCATATACATGAATCTGTCCTTTTCCTTTAACATCAATATTTTTTTTGAAAAATTCTAGATTTTTATACTGAACAAGTAATAAATGTGTACTACTAGAAATTTGTATACTATTTGAAGTATTTAATCTTGAACACATTAAACTTGCTGTATTAATATGCTCTCCATATATACAAAATTGAAGTTTATGATATCCAACAACTCCAGCAGAAACTTTTCCTGAACTTATTCCGATTTTTACTTGTAAAGCGCTACCATTTTTTAATAAAATGCTATTAACTTCTTGGATTATAGCAAACCCTAATTCTATTGCTCTCAATGCATGGGACTTTTTTTGAAGATGTTTAGGTAAGTCTTCATCATTATCTTTTAATCCAGCACAAGCCATAAAAGTATCTCCAACAACTTCTATTTTCTCCAATCCTGTCTTTTCACATAAAATATCAAATGTTTTATATACAAAAGATAAAAAGGCTGAGATTTCTTCAGGCGAATAATCTTCGTAAATCTGATCGAAATCACAAATTTTACAGAATAAAATAGTAACTTCATCTTGGCTTCCAGGAAAATATTTTAATTCACAATTAAGTCGCTTTATTACAAAAGCAGGGAGCATTACACTAAGGATTGATTTGATTTTTTTAGTATCAGCATTTATTTGATAATAAAATTTGTATTGAATTCGCTTAGAAGCTTCTAAAAGATATCCAGCAAATACTAAATTTAGAAATATGGATAAAATGAAAATGATGCTAGAAATAGAAAGTAAACCTGATTCTTGAGGATTGTAAACTTTAGTAAATTCAATGATAATAGATATTATAAAAAGAGCTAAATTAAAAGTATTGAGAACTAGAGTATAAAACCAATTAATATTGAAAATAAGAAAAGTAAATTCTGGGACTAGGGCTGTTATAAAAAAACTAGTTTGGCTGATGCTGATTTCCAAAGAAAACTTGATGATAATTGTGACTGAAATCATAAAAAGGATATAAACTTTAAAGTGTCTAGCAAAATGCTCGGTCCATATAATAATTAGCATTATTGAATAAAATACTGAAATAGCAACTCTAACAAAAACATGTGTTTTAGGTAGTTTCAAATATACAGCTCCAAAGAGTGTCCAAAAAAGAATCAAAAGCCATAAAAAACTAAAAATCAATCTAAAAAATGTAATATTTGTTCCTATATAATATTTTCTATACTTTTTCTCTACATAAGGTGAAAAAAACCTTAAACTTAACCTGTCCATAACTAGCTTTTGGTCTAAAATGCCTATTTCCCAGTCTAAAATATTTACAAAAATCTTACCAAAAGTTTTCTTAAACTTCTCTAATATGCCAATAGAAAATGATATAAAACCATATCGTAAATGTAGCTTGTAAGTTATATGAATAATTAAATATTCAATAAAATAACAGAAAATGTTACTTGAAATTACACAGCATAGAGAGATTAAGAATATTAATATTAAG
This sequence comes from Stentor coeruleus, assembly GCA_001970955.1. Classification (NCBI taxonomy): domain Eukaryota; phylum Ciliophora; class Heterotrichea; order Heterotrichida; family Stentoridae; genus Stentor; species Stentor coeruleus. The sequence goes on from MPUH01000529.1 coordinate 45,830, forward strand.
GATGTTGGAGAAATCTTTAAAAAAATATCAATGCCTAGAAAATTGTCGTTTGCTATTAGAATTTCTCCATAAATATAGATAAAAATGATTGTGAAGAAAATAGATAAAAGATGTGATACGTAATATAATAAGCTGTGATGATATGTTTCTATATGGATTTGCATAAGAATTAAACTGATCATTGTGATGTAAATAATATAACCTAAATCTTCAGTTTCCCTAGTGTAGGTTATAATTTTAGGACATGCTTTAAAAATTAAAATCAAAAAAATAATCCATTGAAAAGCCCTTTTAGTTAGATACAAAGTATTTTTAGCATTAAAAATTATATCTAAAACTTCAGTTGTATATATTTGAGATCGGTGTGTACTTTTCTCGTATCTAAAATTCTTATCAAAAATCTTAACAACCATTACAGGAAGGCTGATAAAGAAAAAAATAAACCCAATAAGCTGTAAAGAATTAAAAATACTAATCCCAATAAAGCTAAAATAAAAATTATATGCTAAAATGATAAGGAATAAAAAGCAATTTTGATATAAACATATAAAAATAGTTTTAGAAATTTGTGTATAAATATAACAGCCTTGAAGTAAAAGTAAATTTCTAAGATCATTGAAATTTCTTATAACTAAATTTGAGTAAAGACATAATAATGAATTGGTATTATTATCAAGTTTAATATCAATATCATTAGCCTGTTGCATTATAATATTCCCTTCTCTATTTCTTATACTGATAATAAAAGGCTTAAAGACTGTGCTTGTTTTAAGAAATCTTACAATGCTACATTTATCTATTGGTTTTAAATCTAAAAAGCATACTGATTTAGCATATGCAAGTAAATATAGTAAAAGTTGTCTAGTATCTCGAGATTTAATAAATAAAAGGAATACTTTTTTATTTAAAATTATTGAGTTGTTTAGTTTTGAAGGGTGAAAAAGTTTTGATAAAATTAAATCTTTACCATGCTCTGGAGAATTTTCTGATACATATTTATTGATTAGTTTCTGCATATTTTTTTGAATAAGAATATCATTTTCATTATATAAAGATTCATGATCTGTATTATTTTTGTTTGTATTGTTAAGGGAAATACCATTCCTCTGATTGGAAATTATTATTTTCTCAGCTTTAGTAAGGTTTTTTTGACACAATAAAGGAAACGTTAAGAAATTTGTGTTTAGTAGAGGAGGATATAGTGATAATGATGCAAGTTGTAGAGGATATAGAAGTTGAGTACTTCTTTTAACAAAAATACTATTCTTCCTATCGTCAACTTCTTCTATAAATCCATAAGGGTAGAATTCTGAGTTATCATTATTTTCATGATTCATTGGAAATACTTTCGAACTTGTTTTATCAACATTCGCAGCTTTAATCTCTTGATCAATCATCCAGAAAAATGAAAAAAAGGTAGCCATATTAGAAACAACTGATGAAGTTATTGATGTGATTGCAATAATTGTCCATGTATTATTTAATTCATTGTTATATACTTGAATTGCTATCTGCGGGATAGGTTTAAATATCAAATTCACAATTTTACATGTTTTATCTATATATTTAACAGTAGTAAGTTTTTCATTATGCTTGTTTTTTGCTTCTGAATCATTAGAATCAGGAGAATGTTGTTTCTGACAAATAAATATTGAAAAATAAAAAAGCCCAGATAGGCCAGTAGGATAGAGAAGGGACTGGAAAATATAAGTCAATAGCTGAGAACAAAAATCTTCAAACTTATGAGCCGATAAACAGCATAAGTATATATTAGTTACTATCAAAACAAATGTTGGAGCAAAAAAACAAGCGATGCTAGCATAGAAAAGGCAAATACTGTAAAAATTGAAAAGCTTCAGATATACGATATCTGTTGCAAGGTCAATTGACTGAAAT